>CASHTC010000757.1:2500-5000 GCA_949357725.1 Hyperoplus immaculatus | reverse complement strand
GTTAGAGCAAGAGCAACAGTGTAGACAAGTGAAGCAAAGCTAAATATAGGCTTAGTTCAGGTGGCCATCGAGAACTTTTTTTATTTTTTATTTTTCATGACAACACTGTCCAAAAGAATGATAAGCAAGCACAGCTAACTTCTGGCCATTCACTTTTGGTAAGCTCTTTTTAAAGAATGGTTAGTAAGTGAATTAAGTTTGTTAACTCTACCATACTGAGAAATACAGAGAGAGTTTTGTGGAGCTGATAGGCTTAATCAACTTTGTGTCAACTCATTTGGCAATGGCTCAAATTAACGATGAAAAAGTTACACACTATAGCTTTAAGTAGCCATTTTCTCCCTGCCAAAATTAACATAATTTTTCCAACCATTTATACAGATCCGAGGGCTTTCCATTATCATTCTTAGCACGATACTGAAGGTTATTACAGAAGGATTTGTTCATATGTTGTTAATGTATTAAGCATAACGGCCTCATGTAGCTTTTACTGCGCAGTTCATAAGTGCTTCGTTTGGCCTGGCTATGCGCAAAACCCCTTAACCCTCATGCTAATGTGACATGCTAACCAGATTCCAAACAAGTATGCAAGAATGCCATCATCAAATCATTACTATCATAATTTTGGGTTTACAGTTAACGATGAGTTCCCATGTCTCATTATTGCTAATTTGCGATCATGTCTGTAGAGGGCGTCCCACCAAGAACTCTGTTTAGGACAAAATACAGACAAATTTGTTCAGCACAAAAATGGTAAAATTTGAAAATAATGGCTCTGTCGAAAACCCTTAACCCGAACTGATTCTAATGTGACATGTTAACCAGGTTGTATGAATGTGTTCATTATCATTTATATCATAATGCTTCAGTTTAAACAGTGAGTTCCCATGTCTCATAATTGCTGTTTTGTGGAGGCTGTCCCCCTCTGCCAAGAACTCTGTTTAGGACAACTTACTGTTTATTTTAGCACAAAAATGTTAAAATGTCAAGCAGAATCATATTGGCAGAGCAAGTAATTGAATGGCAGGTTTTGTCCCAAGGGGGAACAAATACATACACAGTTGTTAAGCATTCATATTTGGGGTCGTTAACTCAACAACAGTGTTTTTTGGTGGACTGAAAACTAAAACTTTTGAAACCGGGTTCCGGAGTGAATTTTTTTTAATACGTTACTCAAGCACAACTCGGTTTGAACGAACAAATCCGGTCCCTGAAATAACAGTGGCATGTGCCTCTTTGCATATTCGTATTAGGCCTGTAATGTTACTCCGGGGCACTGAAGCTAAGAGCTGTGTTTCCCAGCTCAGATCTGGCTTGTGGACAAGAGAGTAACATGGTGTTTGACATTGGGGGGGCATATTTGGGGCATTGCATTGGCTGGATTTGTTTATCTCCCCCGCAAATGACCCCCTTGCTTTTGGAAAATATAACATGAGCATGTCAGTGGAGCGGGTCTGATAAAGCCCATCTGGAATTTGCAGCATTGAAGTCAAATAATGCGGCAGCTTCCCAGACAAGTAAGACAAGAATATATAGCGAGTGTAGCGTATTCAAAACACTGTTGTCTAAAATCGAAGGTTTTTGTAAAGGAAAAGGAGATCTGCCGTTGTCATGTAAAACGCAGCCTTAAGGCCTTTGCACACCGGGCGCGACGCGAATAAAACGCAACGTAAAAGCGATTGTTTTGAAATGTGAATTTTGTCGCGTCCCACTTTAGAAGCGACGTCCCAGAAAAATCGAACTCAGTTTGAAAAAATAAAAAAGGCAAATTTGCGATGCGTAATGACGGCGCTGGTGTGGAGGCTTGTATTGACTCTGTACACGTTCGGTAATTAACGGATTAATCGCACGAATAAAATGCGCCCGGTGTGCAAAGGCCTTTAGTTGAATGTTAGTTCAATGGTTATTTGTTCTGGTCTGTCACTGCTCAATATCCGAGCTGTAACTACACAGCCTCATGTTGGAATGGGTCCTGTTCAATGTCCGGGCGTTAACTACACAGCCTCATGTTGGAATGGGTCCTGGGCTCTTTAACTGGACAGCGGTTCGGCCATAAGTCACTTCTGTCAGACAAGAGGAAAATCAAAACCTTCTGTCACAGCAAGACAGTCTGTTCGGTTAAGAAGAAAGGGCCTCTGCTACACACACACACACACACACACACACACACACACACACACACACACACACACACACTCTCTGGCATACACACACACACACACACACACACACACACACACAGTCACATACACGCACACGCACACTCTCTGGCATACACACACACACACACACACACACACACACACACACACAGTCACATACATGCACACTCTCTGGCAGGCTGTCACACGCACATCAGTGACCTAGAACAAGTTCTTCCCTCCTTATTCTTTTCTCATTCTCAGTTGAGAGACAGATAGAGTGTGTTTGTGTGTGTGTGTGTTTGTGTGTGTGTGTTTGTGTGTGTGTGTGATTGTGTGTCTATCTTTCTATGTGTGTG
>CASHTC010000756.1:77500-80000 GCA_949357725.1 Hyperoplus immaculatus | reverse complement strand
ATTAGAATGTCGTTCAAAAGTTCATTTATTTCAGTAATTCAACTTAAAAGGTGAAACTAATATATTACATAGACTCATTACATGCACAGTGAGATATATTTCAAGCCTTTATTTGTTATAATTTTTATTATTATTACAGCTGACAGCTTATGAAAACCACACATTCTAAATCTCTAAACATTTTAATATTACATGAAATCAATAAAAAAGGGATTTTAAATTTTTATTAACCTTTATTTTTCCAGGAATATACTCATTGAGATTCAAAGTCTCTTTTCCAAGAGAGTCCTGGCCAAGAAGGAGAAGCATAAAAACATAAAAGTTTCACATTAAAAAAACAAAATTTCACACTTAAAACAAGACACAAAACACAATAAAAAAAATAAAAATAAAAATAAAATAAAAAGTCACAAAGCATCACTCTCATTGGCAGTGAGTCAGTGTTCAGTAACCGGGCATGTACAGTTTGCGGTTAAATAGTCCTTAATCCTGCTTTTGTAATTGTTCATGGTGATAAAGGATTCAAGTTTAAGGTGTTCCTGTAGCTCACACCATGATGAGGGGGCAAAAGATTTAAAGGCACTTTCACCAAACGCAGTGCGAGTCCGAGGAACGTTATACATAATCAAACTGCTAGACCGAGTGATACGAGCACTGTTTTTAGGAACCATTAGAGAACACAGATAAGGAGGCAGATCGTGCAAAATTGCCTTATAAAGGAACATATACCAGTGTTCCATCCAGCGGGTGTATAAGGAAGACAGACCAACTTTCTCATACAATTTACAATGGTGCGTTCGGAATCCAGAGTTTCAGACAAACCGTAATGCTGCATGGTACACAGAATCTAGCATTTTCAGAGATGATGAGTTTGCGTGCGTATATAAAATATCACCGTAATCCATAACAGATAAAAAAAATGGCTTGGACAATTTTCTTCCTGGCACAAAAAGAAAAACAACATTTATTTCTGTACAAGAAACCCAATTTCATTCTTAGCTTTTTAGTAAGACACTCAATGTGATGTTTGAAAGAGAGATCTTCTTCTAGAAAGAAGCCCAGGTATTTGTAAGTTGCGACTCTCTCGATCACTTTGTTGTTTAGAGTAACAATCTGGTTGTCATCCATATCAGATGTTTTCTTACTTCTTGTAAAGCAGATCATTTTGGTTTTGTTAATATTTAGTACAAGTCTTAATCCATGTAGGTTTTCCTGAACAACATTAAAAGCCGATTGGAGGTCCTTAGTTGCACTTGCTAAGGATGAAGCAGAGCTATACATAATGGTGTCATCTGCGTAAAAATGGAATTTTGTATTTGTAACATTGCAACACAAATTATTAATATAAACTGTAAATAAAATAGGACCCAAAATGGATCCTTGCGGGACACCATAGTGTATATTCTTACAGCTAGACGATAAACCATCAGCTTGGACACTTTGTGTTCTATCGCTCAGATAGTTCTCAAACCATTTAACTGATTTTGAGGAAAATCCTATGTTCACTAGCTTCTGTAATACCTCAACCGCTCCACTTGTTCTCTTTGGTCCCTCCCCTATGGTCCCTCCCTGACACGCTCTACACCAACAACGTCGTGCCAAAGTGAATGGACAGTCCCAACAGCCAATAAGAACAGAGAATCTGAGCCACGCTCTGATTGGTCAAAGTGTACAGCTCATGTTAACTTTGACCAATCAGAAATCACATAACCCAGCTTCAATCACCCAGTTATTTACACATAATAACGACTCATTTTCCTCAGGTGGCGAGAGGCGAGTGGTCGACTGTATCAAAAGCCTTTGATAAGTCTAAGAATAGTGCAGCACAGTGTTCTTTCTCGTCAATTGCTGTTATTATGTCATTTAGAACCTTCATTGTAGCAGTGACAGTACCATGTTTCTTTCTAAACCCGGATTGCAGATCATTTAGAATACAATTTTTCGATAGAAACTCCTTTAACTGATTACTAATAAGTCCTTCCAAAATCTTGCAAGCACTGAGAGTTTGTGCCGTTTTAAGTGGCATTTCCTTCTCAAACAGCTTACCTGAGGCGATAAAATGCTGATTTAGAATAGATAACATCTTTGTTTTGTCTGTAATGATTTCATTTTCCACCCGTATTTCCTTTGGTAACACACTGTCACTTGTGCTTGATGACATGGACTTAAAAACCTTCCAGAATTTATATAGAAATGTCGGCCCTCTATAAAGTATAATCATCCATATGTACTCAGTACTTGGTTTGGGGCCCTTTTGAATGAGTTATTGCCTTAATTCCAATTAATTGTCCATGACATTCTAATAATATGAGTTTCGACTGTATATGTCATTGTGTGTTGTGTAGGACTACAGCTGGAACAATACATCTCTTCTTGCCTTAAAGGTGCTCCGAGGAACTTTCAGTTTTTGTTAATTCTAGCGCCCCCTTGGGACAAAAAGCAGTAGTGATTTTACCACGCCAGCTGTTGTTCCTGGGTGAGCGTATACCCATGACAAAGG
>CASHTC010000756.1:30000-75000 GCA_949357725.1 Hyperoplus immaculatus | reverse complement strand
CTCCTTCTATATTATCTTTGAGTTGGTCATAATTATGAATGATAATCAGTGCGTCTACAGGGTGTAATGCTCTATGCAGCCTGCAGGGGGCGCTGACACGAAATTATTTAGACAAAGCGTTTTTTATTGTTCATGTGACGGATGTCTGTTACATTATAACGTTTATATTTCACTCTCTTGTATGAATTAAATGAAAATATGTCTCATTATAAACTGAAATAATCTGTTATTGCATTTGGTGAAAAGTTTCAGTTGTCTTAACTTTAACTAGATCATTCTTGGACAGTGAACAACATGTGAACAAATCCTTCTGTAATGACCTTTAGAATAGATTTATGAGACATTTCCTTCTTAAAAACACGCTGAAAATGCATTTCTATGTGCAAAGTATTTTTTTAATTCTTAAAATAAAAAGGCTCCATCCAAAATCGGTTCAGTAAAAATGTTGGAAAATAATATGCTGTAAAAATAAATTTGATATTACTAAATTTGCATAAATATTGCGCACTGGATTGTGGGTCAGAATCGCCCAAATAGGATGCAGTTTTCAACACTAAAACTCTCGGCCAGACGTAGTAGACATCCAGGTACTTCTAACCCAGGGGTGGGCAATTAATTTCCCCAAAGGGCCACATCAGAATCAGGGACTGTTGTGGAGGGCCGGACCAAAAGGCTCAACTCAATTCTGCTCAATATTAGTCGTATCTTTTTATAAAAAGGAGTAAAGTATATGGTTTTGATAAGCTGCAGTAAATGTTATGGCAAACAAAAAGCCATGAAAATGCCAACATTATACCACTTAATCAACATTTACCATAGCAATTGTGAACAAAACGTGCAAGAAGCAGGGGAACCTTGGCCATAATTCCCAACCTAGAGACCTGTTATTCCGAAACCGAAGGTGAAGGGTTTGGGGGTTCACCCCCAGAAAATGTGAGCTTAAAAGCCATTGTTTCCTGCATTATAAAATAATGAAAATAACAAAATAAAAATAAGTATCCTACACTGCAACACAATTTTTGTTCATTATTATCTATTACTTGTTTTGTCCTCTGTACAGGATACAACAATCCACCTAGCAGATCCTGCCCCACACACTCCCATTACATTTTTATTATTATTATTGGGCTATTATTTACATTTTAAGTTTAAATATCCCAATCTGGTAAACTTTGAGAGGAAGTTTAAATCTGATGATTTTTGTGCTCTGTAAACAACTGTCTCCTGTGTGTGCTGCATGTCTTGTAGTCTATAATTTGGAGATAATGGCTGACATCATTTAGCCTTCTGGGAGCTGGATTTTCTACAGAAATATGAATATAGATAAGTTAGGCACTAAAATATAGAATATAAAGGGGTGTGTCCTGCGTCACCTGTTTGTTCGCCCGTTACAATCGCGCACCCCTCTCGTACATCCACACCTCCACACAGAAGTAGGAGAGGGGAGAGACACACACAGCCAACCTCCACACTCGTTGGGAATCGGCGCTCGGGGAGGGGGGATAATATCAGACAAGTGAACGTATAAGCAGGTTGTCTGTCTGATATTATCGCCCCCTTCCCCTTCCCGAGCGCCGATCCTCGAGTGCGGAGGGTGTAGCTTGCGCTGAGTCACTTTCTTGCAGCTCACGGCAGCGCACTTAAACAGCGCACATACAAGCTTCAGCTTCTTCTCCTTTTTTTGAATTGCGATTTACAACCAGTGAAGAGTAAGCTGCATACGCTCGCGCAAAATATAAACTCGCCTTCAAAATAAAAGCAATGCCGTTGTATTCCATGCATGATTTAATTTTTTTTTTTTTACGTTTGATTCTTAATTTTCCACTGACCTCCCGCGGGCCAGTCAAAATCAGCCAGCGGGCCGGATGTGGCCCGCGGGCCACACAATGCCCAGGTCTGATCTAACCATACTAAATCCGGCCACAAGATTTGGGACATCCTAAATCTTTACTCTATCAAACTAGATAGTAGATAGTATGGGGACTGGAACACAGAGTGAGTTTGTCCCAATACATGTCAGATAAATGCCAAACAGGCTCCGAAACATTCAGCTGTGTTTAGCAGTTTGGGAACCAGAATGTGTAGTGTGTATGTAACCCAGGTTTACACGGCTCCTTTTTAATTTAATCAGATTTGAATAACAACCCTTTAAACTAGTTGTGACTTCAGTAACTAATACGTGGCTCGTGTGTTGTCATTTTGAAAAGTGACACAGAAAGAGATAAAAGATATATAATGGTAAAATATTGTATTTGTTTGCTATTGTATCTGAATTGTATAGTGTGATTGGTTGAATATGTATTGAACTCTGAGATCCTATGGAGTATAAATGTGCAACATTTTTAGAAATCGGTTCATCCTAGCCTGAGAAAAAGGCAGAAAGAGTGTTTTATGGTCTCACTGTCTAACCCTACATTTTACTGATGTGACATCACTTCTGTAAAAATGTAGGGTTAGGATTAAGAGGACAGCTGGGCCAAGGGAAGACTGAGGGAAGAAAAACCTCATTCATTATATTATAATAGTGATTTTATAATGATAGAACACCGGTTCTGTTTGGGTGAAGTATTCCTTTAACTATGCAGAGAAGGACAGAAAACAACCACACTTCATAAGAACTGTTATGTGTCTGTCTGTCTGTCTGTCTGTCTGTCTGTCTGTCTGTCTGTCCCCATTAGCTGAACTCTTCACAAACTGGGGAAACATTTAATTTAGTGGGAAATTATCTTTTATTTACTCATTGCTCTAAAGTGAATGTTTAAAATCCCCAAAATACTGGAATCACACAATAACAGATCACTGAGTCATTTCATTTTGTACACTTCAAACAGCTCCTTCCTTCCTGTCTGTCTGTCTGTCTGTCTGTCTGTCTGTCTGTCTGTCTGTCTGTCTGCCTGTCTAACTCAGAGTTTCACAGGAAACTAGAGACGAAGGAGGTGACACAGCCGTTAACAAAGATCCTCCATGTTGTTGGTAAGCAGAAAGATAAGACATCAGCCTTCAATACAATACAATACAATACAATACAATACAATACAATACAATACAATACAATACAATACAATACAATACAATACAATACAATACAATACAGTACATTAGCTGTGATCCTGTTCAGACTCTCCCTCCTACACATCACACAGAGACACTGAGGAACCAGACCCATAGAACGCAAACCCAGGATACAGAGGTTCAGTGAATGTGGTGTTGAAGGTGTGGAGGTGGATCAGTGAGTCAGAGGAGACTCTGTAGAAGGACAGAGAGCCAGCAGGACAGTCCACATACACTGCTACTCTGTCAGAGACAGAGGAGGGGATGCCTGTGGATCTGTTGTTGTGCCAGACAGAGTAACCATCAAGACCATCACACCTTAGACACCAGGACTGATCATTACTTCCAAACACACAGTCATTACTCTCTCCTTTCCTGCTGATTCCTCTGTAACTCACTGATATACCAACCCATCTGCTCCACTCGACCTCCCAGTAACGGCGACCAGTCAGACCATTACTACACAGCAGCTGAGCCCTGCGGTCAAACCTCTCTGGATGATCAGGATATGGCTGATACTCCCACACCCATGTCACCTTCCTGTTGTTGTCAGACAGTTTGAGGTTTCTGTTCACTGTGTTTGTGTCCAGTGTGAGTTCACAGGAATCTGATGGAGAGAAAAAGACACAACACAGCAGCAGTTATTAATCCAGCATCTGTTCATTGATTGACAGTTTGATGATTATGAACATTATAAACACACTTACACTTCCTCAGACCGGGTGTCAGCCATTGGACTCCAGCAGGCTCCACCCTGAAAGGAGAGGGGCGGGGGTCAGACCAGCACATACTCTCTCAGCATGCACACATGGACACTACTTTGGCATATGGCTCTTTTGGCTGTATTGAGTCAAACTGTGCCGTGCTGATTTGCTTTTCGATTAGCTGCGTGTTATAACATTCATTTAAAAGCTTTCACTTTAACAGGATACCGCTTCCTCGTCCCGCAGGTCCATGTAGTGGAACCCTCATAGATAGTATCATGGCCGAGTGATTCCCACTAACATAGATTACTACTAGGAGACATCTCAGTCAAGGTAGACGCGGGGAGCAGGATCATGGTCTTAACAGGATTCACTTTATTAAAAGGTTGACATCGAGGTTACAGCTATTAGACAGTTTCTACTATTCAACACAGGTGTTACCTATTCATGACAATCATTCAGATCTTATCTTATCCTGTCCTAGCCTATTCTTAACTTGGAACGGGGGAGCCCCGAAAGGCCTAACCATCTTCTTCCTCGGGCGAGAGAGCGCCTAGTCTGAATGCACTTTGGCCTTTTATCAGCCCAGCCAAATAAACCAGACGAAACCATGAATCAAAGTTTAAACCATAATGTGATTTATTAAATCAATCCCACAACTCAACTCAACCGGAGGCTGCAAAAGGAAAAGGGTAAACGGGTTGCCACAGTTGGACTGCAGTATTGCCCAGGTCTTCCTCCAACTAATCTATCCCCCGGCCCCTCTAAAAATAACACCACCTAGCAGCCCCCCGATTAACTAAACCATAAACTAAAGAACAACAAGCAGGCCAGCAGCCGAGCCGTCAGTCAGAGAGCCAGAGAGCCAGAGAGAATGGAGGAGGCAAGAGGAGGGAGGAGCAGAAAGGTGGGAGCGCGTAACACAGGGTCATATGAGAAACTGTCTGCAGCTCTTCCTCCTCTATCAGACTGACAGCAGCCTCTTCATACCTGAGAGTGTCCAGTCTCCAGAGGGGACCGTCCCGTCCAGCAGACAGTAGCTCCACTCCTGAGGCTCCTGGATGGTTGTAGCTCAGGTCCAACTCTCTCAGATGGGAGGGGTTGGAGCTCAGAGCTGAGGCCAGAGAAGCACAGCCTTTCTCTGTGATCAGACAACCTGACAGACTACACACACACACACACACACACACACACACACACACACACACACACACACACACACACACACACACACACTAAATTTTAAAATGAAGCTAGGCCTATCTCTTCCTCCCTTTATCTGTCTGCCTACCTTTCTCTCTCCACACTCAGTCACTACTATCCATGCTTAAAGGAAGCAGGATTATAACCTCATTTAGCACTTCATTTTGTTTTTAATTATTTAAATATTTTATAGCATTTGTGGACGCAGGTTATTTTGTAATTCACAATGGATTTTAAAAATAAAACGACAAAGGTATCTGTTGATAATCTGACCTGAGAGTTTCCAGTTTACAGTGTGGACTCTGCAGTGCAGCAGACAGATGCTTCACTCCTGAATCCTGCAGGTCATTGTTACTCAGGTCCAGCTCTCTCAGACTAGAGGAGGAGCTGAGAACTGAGGCCAGAGCTTCACAGCTTCTCTTTGAGAGGTTACAGCCACTCAGCCTGGAGAGACAACAGTAAGGGAAAGAGTAAGACGCTTTTAACTTGTTATTGTCGTTAAAAGATTATTTACAGGTGAAACCATCCTACTCACACAGCTTTGTTGGAGGCTTTGACCACTGGCAGCAGCCTCAGAAGAGCCTCCTCTGAAGCTGAGTATTTCTTCAGGTCAAACACGTCCAGATCTTTTTCTGATGACAGTAAGATGAAGCCGAGAGCTGACCACTGAGCAGGAGACAGTTTCTCTGTGGAGAGACGTCCTGAACTAAGGGACTGTTGGATCTCCTCCACTAGAGAACTATCATTCAGTTCATTCAGACAGTGGAACAGGTTGATGCTTTTCTCTGCAGAGGGAGTCTCCTGGATCTTCTTCTTGATGTACTGGTCTGTTTCCTGATTGGTCTGTGACCTACTTCCTGTCTGTGTCAGCAGACCTCTGAGGAGACTCTGATTGGTCGGCAGTGAAAGACCCAGGAGGAAGCGGAGGAACAAGTCCAGGTGTCCATTTGGACTCTGTAAGGCCTTGTCCACAGCACTCTGGTAGAACTGTGTCTCTGCAGATTCTTGGGAGGTTGTTTCTTTTTCTGTCACCATATCGAAGTGTGTATTTGCAGATTCTTTGTCAGTCGCAGTGTAATCCAGAGGCTTGTCCACAGCACGGTGGTCACGATGTGTCTGTTTAGGTTTTTTTATGAGGGGTTTGGACCACCAGGATGTTTTTCTTTCTTGAGTCGCTGCAGATTCATGGGAGGTTGTTTGTTCTTCTGCCATGGGTTGGACGTGTGTCTCTGTAGATTGGTGGGATGTTGCAGTTGATTCTTTAGACGAGGGAGCCTTGTCCACAGCAATCTGGTAGAACTGTGTCTCTGCAGATTCATCTGAGGTTGTTTGTTCTTCTGCCATCAGATTGACTCCAGAGTTGAAGAATGTCAGATGGACATGAAGAGCAGCCAGAAACTCCTGAACACTCAGATGGACGAAGCAGAACACCTTGTCCTGGTACAGTCCTCTCTCCTCTTTAAAGATCTGTGTGAACACTCCTGAGACCACTGAGGCTGCTCTGATATCGATGCCACACTCTGTCAGGTCTGATTCATAGAAGACCAGGTTTCCTTTCTGCAGCTGCTCAAAAGCCAGTTTTCCCAGAGACTCGATCATCTTCCTGCTCTCTGGACTCCAGTGTGGATCCGTCTCAGCTCCTCCATCATACTTGATGTTCTTCAGTTTGGCCTGAACCACCAGGAAGTGGATGTACATCTCAGTCAGGGTCTTGGGCAGCTCTCCTCCCTCTCCGGTCTTCAACACATCCTCCAGAACTGTAGCAATGATCCAGCAGAAGACTGGGATGTGGCACATGATGTGGAGGCTTCGTGAGTTCTTGATGTGGGAGATGATTCTGTTGGCCTGCTCCTCATCTCTGAATCTCTTACTGAAGTACTCCTCCTTCTGTGGGTCAGTGAACCCTCTGACCTCTGTCACCATGCCAACACAGTCAGGAGGGATCTGATTGGCTGCTGCAGGTCGTGTGGTTATCCAGAGGCGAGCAGAGGGAAGCAGTTTCCCCCTGAGGAGGTTTGTCAGCAGCACATCCACTGAGGTGGACTCTGTAACGTCAGTCAGGATCTCATTGTTGTGGAAGTCCAGAGGAAGTCGACACTCATCCAGACCGTCAAAGATGAACACAACCTGGAACTCTTCAAAGTTGCAGATTCCTGCTGCTTTAGTTTCAGAGAAGAAATGATGAACAAGTTCAACCAAGCTGAACTTTTTCTCTTTCAGCACATTCAGCTCTCTGAACGTGAATGGAAATGTGAACTGTATGTCCTGGTTGGTTTTGTCTTCAGCCCAGTCCAGAGTGAACTTCTGTGTTAAGACTGTTTTCCCAATGCCAGCCACTCCCTTTGTCATCACTGTTCTGCTTGGTTCATCTCTTCCAGGTGAGACTTTAAAGATGTCTTCTTGTCTGATGGTTGTTTCTGGTCTGTGTGGTTTCCTGGACGCTGTTTCAATCTGTCTGACCTCATGTTCATCATTGACCTCTCCAGTCCCTCCCTCTGTGATGTAGAGCTCTGTGTAGATCTGATTCAGAAGGCTTGGGTTTCCTGCTTTAGCGATCCCCTCAAACACACACTGGAACTTCTTCTGCAGGTTGGACTTTAGTTCATGCTGACAAACTCCAGATTTACTTCCTGAATGAACACGCACAAGAATGAGTCAACAGCTGAAAACAGCACATATAATATCACTGAGGGCTTCATGATGGAAATATGAATGCACATAGAGTATAAATATGTGTGTATATATGTAATATGCCCTATTTTTTTTGCTTTCATGTTTTAAATGAGAACGACATATTACAAAACTATCAATAACCACTGTATTTGAAGAACAAACATGATTACCATTAATCTATTAAAGACTATTGCATCACACATCATCCCCCCCAACCAACTACCTTAACTAACACATTTCCTGAGAGAAAGACTGAGATATAATATCAATGAGTGATTCATGATGGAAATATATAAATAAACAGATGTAAACATGTCAGTGTTTCCCCCACGTTCACTCAGCAGCGGCGCTGAACGTGCGCCGCTGCTATAAAAATCCTTCTCCTCCGCATTTTTTTTTTTTTTTTTTTTTGGTACGTAGCTCCTTTTAGAAAATGGGCAGCGCGTCACGTAAATTGCGCAGCACGCGGCATATCATCACGTAGCCAACATCAAAGAAGAAAAATATCCAAACACCGAGTGTGGCAGTTGTTGGCAGTAGTAGCGTACACGGTTGCAAAGTTACGTTGATTCTAGCAGCGAGTGAAGCAGAAGAGCGAAGAAAGAAGGAAAGAGAGAGAGAGAGAGACACAGACACAGAGAGAGAGACAGAGAGAGAAAGAGAGAGAGAGAGAGAGAGTAAGTTTCTAAAATGTGTCCACCAGTGTTAAAAACCGTCTGAGCCCTATCGTAATTTTATTTTATTTTATCTAGGCTATAAACCGCAACCTCCATGCCGTTTTTCCTCTAGTAGACTACATTGTGTGTGTGTGTGTGTGTGTGTGTGTGTGTGTGTGTGTGTGTGTGTGTGTGTGTGTGTGTGTGTGTGTATTTTCGGGAACTTTGAAAAATGAATCCATACTGTTAGATACGATGTTGTTTTTTATTGCCATATAAAATCCGTTTTCATCGCGTATTTTAGTTTGGGATTTATGCTAATCGCCTGTAAGCATGTGGTCATTAGCATAAATGCAGGGAAAGGGAAAAAGCCTATGGACTTTTAAAAGAGCATGAATAGTTTCTATTATGTATAACTTATATTTATTTTATAATTTTCTCATCACTTTTTGACTCCCAAGACTAAGAAGAAGTGTTTTAAGCAATAACAAGCTCAATCAATGTGCCTTTTTGTGTCATATCAACAAAATAATTGTGAGATATTTTTTGCTTTTTTTACTGTCTAATTGATAATTTCCTACATTCAAACGACATCACTGCAGCACACATATTCTGATAGTCCAGGTTGTGACCCAAATAAATGATAGCTTGACAGCTATGCATTATAGGGGTGATGAATGCAATCTTGATAAGAGAATAAATCCAGGCGAACCAAAACATCTCAAAAATGGCTAAGGGCTCAGAGGTTAAAAGGCTGGTACAAGCTCTTAAGGGATGCACTGTGCACAATGTATATATACATAGTTAAATAATATATATTACATTTGCAGATGAGTCTAAAAAGCTGGGTGATTAGAAAGGCAGATGGGGACAATGGAGGAGCTGAGGTTAGTGAAGCAAATTAGGGAAGCAAACTTTCAAGCTAATGAGAATTTTCTTTTGGATTTGAATGCATAATGCTAGGTGATATTATTTGAACATTACAAATACATGGTGTAACTGTACACTAAAGTCACGGTTCGGTACGTACCTCGGTTTTGAAGTCACGGTACGGTACAGTACGGTACGGTTCATAGTTAAGGGAGAATGAACAGCTTTAGCTGTAAGACTAGCTAACATACACATAAAATGCATAACAAATCTAAAAGGAATACTGCTGCAATTCTCCAATAAATAAAATACTTATTAAATACTAGTGAATGTGCAGCATAAACTAAAATTGCAGTGAAAAAAAAAGCCAGTGTTAATGCTCAGCAGGCTCTGTAAGCTGGTGTAAAAAAAGGGTATGTCATCTTTAAGGGTATTTTTTACTTTAAAAAAATAAAATATTACTGCAGCTCTCTGAAGCTCTGAAGTGCTCTTATAAATATAACAATTATCAAATAAAAGTGCAACTGCAGCATTAATTAAATTACAGTTTATGTAGTTTCAGTATAAAAAAGAAAATACTGTCTGTGTTTGCACAGCTCGTTTTTTCTTCACAGTAACGGTGATAGTAAGACCTGGATGATGCCTTTTCAAATGCGTATGCATGTTCGACGTGTTGGCTCCCTTTTATATGTCCATGGTTGGCTCCTACATAGGCGATCGCGGTGAAACATTAACCTGTGTGCCGACATTGTTCCACACGTTTATCACTGTTTTCATAATTCTACTGGAATCCGAAGTTATCCCTCAAGCGGGATTTGAATGACGGGGGACGCCTGCGAGCTCCGGTTTCCTGTTGTCTTTCGCCATGCAGTTCGCTCTCTGCTCGATAGCACTGTATAACATCTTTATTTGCACTACTCATAGACTGTAAAAGAAAAGAGGGGTAGCCTACTACAACTGCTAATAGGGATGCAAACGGAACACTTGAGCGGAGAGGTGTGTATCTCCTGCTCTGACCGCAGCTGGGAGGGACTGCTGCGTGAGGACTCGGCCGCCAGTCAGTGCTCTGGGAGGGGCAGGAGCCTCGGGAGGCAGCCGCTGCTCGTTTAGAAGTAAAGAGCGATACATGCTTTAGCAACAGAGTCTCCAAAAGTCACCAATAATACCAGAAAAAGTAGCTAGATTTGTCGCTAGTCGCTTTTTGGAAAAAAAAAGTCGCCAGAGGGGTCTGAAAAGTTGCTAAGTTAGCAACACTGCACCCTCATGCTGTGCTCACCATGGAGATAAGGAGATAACAGACTCTAAATCGCTGGCTGCTACTGCGCACGCGCGAGCGAGCCGGAGGCTAAATGGTCCGGGGGGAACTCCGACGACAAGTTTTAGGTTCCACACCGCAAAACAAGCCTGTACATTCACCATAGTAACGCGGTCCACCTCTGTAACACCAAATACGTGCCTGTACCGTCACGGTACGGTACAAATACGTGTATCGTTACACCCCTAGTATATAGGGTAATTTGAAGGAAACAAATAAGATTTCTAGCATTTCTTACTTGTTGTTTAAGTGCTCAAGTTTATTACAGAAAATACAGGTAGACCAAGTAAGGGAGGAAAGAGAAGTGACAGAAGCAAGGAGAACAAGAGAGAGAGGGTGCAGTGGTAGAGCCTGAACAAGGAGAATTAAATGCTCCCAGGCTGGATGTAGCCTTTGTGGATGAGCAAAAACTTCACAGTTCTCCTTCTGTTGTCTTCTTTGTCCTCATCCTCCTGCAACTCTCTCTTGTTCTCTTCCCCTGACTCTCACTGTCTCACAAAGGAGCTCAGCTCACCTGAGGTCTATTTGTAGTGCTAAGGCTCACACTGATTGGTATTCAATTAGCTTTATTTTTTATTTTTCATGTGTGTGAGTCTGTGTTCTTTTCAAATTTTAGTTGTGGTTTGTAATTTAAAAAGTTGTGTTTTGCCCATTTTAGCAGGAGATTTCATTTTTGACCAATGTGTCTTATGTAAAAAGCTGTGTGTAGTGTTTTGAAAGAAGTGTGTTGGAGAATTTCAAACACAGTGCAAAGCACTTATTGTGTTTGTAGGGTTGGTGCTTTTGTTTAGGGCATGGTTACAAAAGTCAGAGGTTGTGATGCTTTGGGCATAGCAACCACGTTTAGTGTTTAAGCATTAGGCAAAAATCTGTAAATAAATTGTGCAAATTATTTTTGCGTTGTGGCATTTTTTGTTTAAATATTAATTTCTATACAAAAATGTCAAAATCTGTAAATGAAGACACAAAAGGCAAAGTTACAACACCAATAATCCTATCTACAGTAATACACAGGACTGTTTGAATAGGATTTAAGTGCATATTCTCCTCTCAAAGTGCACCAGATTCATGGATTCCAATGTACAGGGTACAAAAAAAATTTGGCCGGGGCCGCATGCCCCCGGACCCCCTAGAGGGTTCAGGGACCACAGCACCGCTGCTGAAAAAAATCCTGCGGGAAACACTGCATGTCTCCCTCCATCTCTTGAGACTTCAGTAAATGTCCCATTCCCCCATCATGTTAAACCTTTAGAGAATTGTTCTTACTGCTCCACAGAAGGTCAGCCAGCTCCTTCTGCTTCATGCTCCTCAGGAAGTCCAGTGTGATCTTCAGAAATGCCTCTCTGCTGCTGCTCTGCTCCTCATCCTCACTCTGACCCTCTAAGCATTCTGGGTAATCTGGGCTCAGAAGCTTCTGCATCTTCTTCAGCTCGTTCTTCACAAACGTGACGATGTTTTCCTCCAGCAGCTGGAACAGAATATTAAATGAACGACTCGATCAAACTAAACTCATGAAGCAAACATCAGATCCATGTTGGACAGACTGACAGTCCACTGGCCTAAACAGTTAACCTTTATTTATACAGGTAAATCCCATTTATACCCGAGACTCTTTTTCAAGGGAGACCTGTTCCCACTTTGTCATGTTGCGGGAGGAAGGGGCATCGAACCACGACCCTGTAGTTGAGGGTCGACCACCCACTTCACCTCAGCCGCCCTAAAGTAAGTTAAACATGGAGGTTGATGTGAACAGAACAGATGGACAGTAGTTGTTCATGTACAGACCCTGAACGTGGAGTCCAGGTGTGTTTGATGCTGCTGGTCAGACCGACCACTGGGAACCTCTGAGATCTCCTGGTCGACTCTGTGGAGAAACCATAAAGAATGAGCTCATGTCTGGGGTTAAAGTTTCCCTCCAGGGGCAGCTGGTGTCTGCAGAACAGAGGGAAGGGGCAAAGAGAGGGGCAAACCGAGGGGCAAACCGAGGGGCAAACTGAGGGGCCCTGGGCAAACAGAGGGGCCAGGCAGAGATACAGCAGGAGCCTGTTAGAGCAGCTGAGCTGAGCTGGGATCAGCTTCTGCACGACACCAGGAACACGCCGTGACAGTTTGACCCCCGGGGCAGACGCTGCAGAGTGGAGACCCCTTCTCCACTCTGACAGTGGAAACGCAAATAACTGCATTCTGTACCAAACAGAACTGAACCTCAAACGAGGCTTTAGGTTTCACAGATCTTCAATATACGGTTTTAAACTGGATATCTCACAGAGTTTTATTTCGTCTAAGTTTTAAATCCTTACCTTAGATCAACAGACGGACGTCCATCGTTGAAGTATATACGTTGATCCATAGAATCATCACTCTTCATGGACCAACAGCTGGGCTCTGGTGTCTCCAGCTTCCTCCTGATAGAAACACAGGAAACAGTCAATAATCTGCACTGCACCAGAACACAGGAGTCACACTGAGCAGCTTTCACATGTCAGAATATAAATGAACCAAACTGAAAATAAACAAATCAAATTGTGATTAATCCACAGCTACCCTGTGATTAATCTGATTAAAAATGTTAATCGTTTGAGCCCTAGTTAAAACATGAATCAGAGATATTAAAAGTTAGTAACAGTTTACCACTCTGCAGCAGGCGGTTGTTGTCC
The DNA here is from genome assembly GCA_949357725.1 of Hyperoplus immaculatus. Taxonomy (NCBI): domain Eukaryota; kingdom Metazoa; phylum Chordata; class Actinopteri; order Uranoscopiformes; family Ammodytidae; genus Hyperoplus; species Hyperoplus immaculatus. Next base: position 61,871 of record CASHTC010000756.1, on the reverse strand, counting down.
TTTAAAGTTAATGTGACCATCTTTTGACCGGTCACTCTTGAAGGACAAACAGCTGGCTCCAGGTCCAGGAGAGTCTGGTCTGTTGAACACACACACACACACACACACACACACACACACAGGGCCGTCGTATAGGGGGTAAAGGTTATGACGATTATAAGGGCCCACAGCCAGCTAGGGCCCACACAGCCCCCAGTAGAATCTACGACAAAATGATTATGCATACAGTGAACTAATATATAATCATAGGAATGAGTCCGAATTAAAACAAAGCCACAAGTCATACAATATTCTAATTTTAATAATTTCAATAACCCCCTTGGCCCCTTCTTAAAAAATGGTTTGGTCCACCCCGCGGTTCGTTCTTAAGTGAGCGCGAGCGAACTCCAGCAGGCGAAGATGCCCCCAAAAAAGCACAAATTCGCACACCAGATAAGAGTTGAGAAGGAGGCCAGGAGTAGGATATGAGCAGCAGAGCAGGGGCCCAGGACATCAAAAACTTTTGTTCTAAGAATGGTGAGAGTAAAACTACAGAGGGAGGCTTAAACAATTACCTGCTACTTGTTCATTCATAACATTACCTTTGACGGGGCGCAGACTGAATCCTACGTTAGCTGTCATCTGGCCGCGCTACACTCTGATCAAGTCGCCAGTTCATTTAAACAAATAAAATAAAAAAAAGTCGCCAGTTCATTGTAGACCAATGGTTCCTACAGTAACTATAACTGAACGTTACTACTACAGTGACTATGTGTTTCACACATATTACTGTCTGACAGTGCTCCAGTAGCCTATGCGCCCATTCAGAGGCTGCATTGAATTGTATTATGACGCATTCAACTTCTACTCGGTAATTATGAGCATCTGACGATGGTCAGTTACGTTCAGGGCCGTCAGACTGCAGACAGGCTTGGGGGGCCCAAGGCAGAGGGGGGCTGCACCAAAAAAAATAAAAACGTATTTTTTATTTTTTTTACTGGCTCAATATAGGCCCCTGATCTTTGAAGGCCCAGAAAAATGTTATTTAGGAAGAAAAACAAACGGATATCAGGGGCCTTAGGGGCCCTGACACAGAGCGGCCTCTGTCAGGGTTAGGGTTACACACACACAGTGATATCAGGGGCCTTTCATTCGTCAGTACATTTTTGTTATTTTTTAAATAACATCGTTCGGGGCTACGTAGATCAGGGGACTATATTGGGCCGTTAAAACATACAAACGAAGGGAAAAAATTCCCGAAGCAGACTGGATTTTTTAAACATGTACATTTCTTCTTTCTGCTTTTTGGTCATTCTGTCTATTAATTATTCCAGAAAATAGTACTAAATAGCTCCCATAGGAAACAGTTGATTTAGCCTTAGTTTTCTCCAGTGCACCAGATTGATGAATCTTACTTTAACATTTTAAAAAAAGTCTTCCGGGGGACCATTCCCCCGGACCCCCCTAGAAGGGTCAGGGTCCACGACACAGTCTCCCAAATTCCTGTGAGAAACACTGTGTGTGCGCATGGTTATTAAGAGTCATTAGACCAGGGGTTGTGTTCAAGTACGCGTAATGATCTGGTCATTCATCAATAGAAACATTGTGTTGTTATCTGGCTCAGAGAGGGACCAGTCACTCATACGTTTTGGACTCTAGACAAACAGCTTTTACATGTTTGTATTGTAAGACCGCCTCTCAGAGGGCCCATCAGGACTTCCTGTATAGGGGCCCAGAATTTGGTGCAACGCCCCTGCACACACACACACACACACACACACACAGCTTTGAAAGTGAATAATGACGGTGCAGTGATTTGAGTCATGGACAGTTAGAGATCCTCATGTCACCTCTGAGCTTTGGTCTGGCCGCCATGTTCCCCTCCCTCCTCTCTGTCCTCACTCTGATCCATAGCAGAGCCCACACCTTCACACACACTTTCACCTGCAGAGAAAACACATCAACAGAAATCGCCCTGTACATCACACATGCACACACACACACACACACACACACACACACACACACACACACACACACACACCCACACACACACACACACATCTGTGTGAGCCATGTCAGACACTATAAAGATAAATGATTTGTATCATTTCAAACGTCCAGCAGATGGCGCCAGATTAGAGCCAGAAACAGACCACGCAGAGTGAAGTACAGCAGCCTGTACACAACCATTACTCTCTACTACTGCTGCTGTTACACGCGGAAATGCAAAGTTTACTACAAGTACTAAGAGCAGAATGTCCTTCATGAGACAGCAGAAGACTTCACGTGAAGTGTTCCATTCACTGCTGATACTTTAACTTCAGATTTGACTTGTTGATCAAACACTTTGTGAGTAAAATGTGAATGTGTAAAGTAACGAGCCGTCAGATACATGTAGTAGAACAAGTCCAAAGTTTCCTGCTGAAGTGCTCAGCTCCTTTACTGCAGTCACCGTACTAACAGCACACTGTCAGAGTAGATTACTGCAGCAACACACTCATATGTAACTAGTACTAACAGCACACTGTCAGAGTAGATTACTGCAGCAACACACTCATATGTAACTAGTACTAACAGCACACTGTCAGAGTAGATTACTGCAGCAACACACTCATATGTAACTAGTACTAACAGCTCACTGTCAGAGTAGATTACTGCAGCAACACACTCATATGGAACTAGTACTAACAGCTCACTGTCAGAGTAGATTACTGCATCAACACACTCATATGGAACTAGTACTAACAGCACACTGTCAGAGTAGATTACTGCAGCAACACACTCATATGGAACTAGTACTAACAGCACACTGTCAGAGTAGATTACTGCAGCAACACACTCATATGTAACTAGTACTAACAGCACACTGTCAGAGTAGATTACTGCAGCAACACACTCATATGGAACTAGAACTAATAATGAAATACAATTAACACAACATGGAGGATCATGAAACAGGAAACATGTCTCCCTCCATCTCTTGAGACTTCAGTAAATGTCCCATTTCCCCATTGTTGTAACGTTAACTGGCATCGCCAGATAAGTGCATTCCTGTTTGTATGAATATGATGAATATAAGCTCCTCGGGGCTTCCGTAGCTCGAGTTTGACTTCCTGCTATGACCAGTAGATGTATGCCGTGATAGGTGCCATACCTATAAAGTCATTACCGGTCACTACGCCTCAAGTATTCTTCATTTACAACCACTACAAAGAGTGTGACTTATTTGGGACACAAAATCACAGCTGATGGGCTCTGCCCGCAAGAAGACAAAGTGAGAGCTATCAAAGAGGCCCCCAGCCCTAAGAACGTTGCTGAACTCAGGTTGTTTTTAGGCATGGTGAATTATTATGGCAAGTTCATGCCTGACCTCTCCAAGGTGCTGTCTCCACTGTACAAGCTGCTGCACATTGACACAAGGTGGCAGTGGCGTGATGAGCAAGAGGCAGCATTCAAAAAAGTAAAAGAGCTCCTCTACTCTGCGCTGCTGCTTGTTGTTCACGCTATTGTATCATGGTGCTGCCTTCTTGGCCAGGTCATTCTTGAAAAAAGAGATTTTAATCTCAATGAAGTTTACCTGGTTAAATAAAGGATATTGATTGATTGATTGATCACTATGACCCAGCTAAGGAAATCACCCTTTCATGTGACGCCTCACCATATGGCGTCGGGGCAGTGCTCTCGCATGTAATGGAGGACGGCTCAGAGAAGCCCATTGGTTTCGCTTCACGTACACTGACGGCAGCCGAGAAGGGGTATTCACAGCTGGACAAAGAGGGGTTGGCCATTGTTTTTGCTGTTAAGCGCTTTCATCAGTACATTTATGGTCGTGCATTCACAATTTATACAGACCATAAACCACTAATGAGCCTGTTCAGTGAAATCCGATGCATCCCACCAGTAGCATCAGCCAGGATACAGCGTTGGGCGCTCACACTGTCAGCATTCCAGTACACTATTGTCTACAGAGCGGGTAAGGAAAATGCAAACGCAAATGCACTAAGCCGGCTGCCTTTACCGGGCACACCCGCTGATACTTTTGTGCCGGCAGAGACTGTGTTTTCATTGGAGAGACTGTCAGAATCACCTATAAAAGCGACTCAGGTCAAGCAGTGGACAGAGAGGGACCCAGTGCTATCCCGAGTTAAGACGTTCCTTCTCCAAGGATGGCCCAGTACGGTAGAGGAAGAGGAACTGAAGCATTATGCCAAACGCAAAACAGAACTGAGCCTGCAGGATGGCTGCATCTTCTGGGGCGCTAGAGTCATCGTGCCTCCCCCTGGACGTTCACAGATCATAGAGGAAATACGTGAGACACATCCGGGGGTGTCTCCAATGAAAAGCCTTGCAAGATCCTACGTCTGGTGGCCAAAAATGGATCAGGACCTGGAGAGCAAGGTAAAATCATGCACACAGTGTCAGATCAATCAAAACATGCCTCCACCTGCTCCATTGCACCCATGGGAATGGCCAGACCGTCCCTGGTCTAGGCTACATTTGGACTTTGCTGGCCCCTTCATGGGGCAGATGTTTCTTATAATGGTGGATGCGCACTCTAAATGGATAGAAGCCCACATAATGAGCAACATTACAGCTCCCACAACCATCGACAAGCTCAGGGCAGTGTTTGCAGTCCACGGGCTGCCTGACACAGTGGTCACGGATAATGGCACATCGTTCACCAGTGAGCTATTCAGTGAGTTCATGCAACAAAATGGCATTCACCACATACGGACAGCTCCTTTTCACCCAGCCTCGAATGGTTTGGCTGAGCGGGCCGTGCAGACAGTGAAGGAAGGCCTGAAGCGGATGACAGGGGATTCTCTCAGCACCCGGCTTTCACGTTTCCTGTTCAAATACCGCCTCACGCCACAGACTACAACTGCACGCACGCCAGCAGAGATGCTCATGGGGCGTAGGCCTAAGTCTGCTGCGCCCGGACATGAAGGCAAGGGTGGAGAGGAAGCAGGTGAAGCAAAAGGAATTGCATGACCAACATGCACGAGGGAGACAGTTAAAACCAGATGACAGAGTCTATGTGAGGAACTTCAGCAACATCAGCAAGCAGCAGTGGCTACCTGGGATTGTTCTTAAGCAGAGTGGTCCAGTTTCCTATGTTGTCAGGCTGACGGACGGACGCGTTTTCCGTAGGCATCAAGACCATGTGCGCCTGCGCTATAACACAGACTCTGAAACAGGCACAGGTGTTCCAGGGGTGGGACAGACGACTGAGGAAGCATGTCTTCCAGTGACTTTGCCAGAAAGAGAGCCACATGCAGAGGTGTCTGTGTCACCTGAAGAGGATGGACATTCTCACATTGACCCACAGTCTTTCCCCAACTCACCAAAACCAGGTCCACCCAGAACCCCCTCACCACTAGTTGTTTTTTAAATATTCAGATAGTCCATGGATAACTAAGGGATTACAAAATGCCTGCAAAAAGAAAAATACACTATATAAAGAATTTATAAAGCTTAGAACCAAAGACGCAGAAAATAAATATAAGAAATATAAAAATAAACTAACTAACATTATGAGAATTAGTAAGAAAGAATATTACAGAAAATTATTAGATAAAAATAAAAACAATATTAAAGGTCTATGGAAGATACTGAATAATGTTATTGGAAATGGTTCTAGACAAGTTAATTATCCACATGAATTTATTGAAAATGATATGACTATTGATAATATGGATAATGCAGTAAATGGCTTCAACCAATATTTTGTAAATGTTGGACCAATACTGGCTGAAAAAATACCTGTTCCTGTGAGATCTGATGACAGGATTAATGATTTCATAGACATTAATCCAAAATCAATGTTTCTAACAGCAGTGGAAGAGAGTGAAATTATAGAGATTGTGGTAACACTTTATAATAACTATCCGTTGTAACTCGTTAATAGAGCATTAGTAAACTCTTAATTAATGATTATTAATGATTTGTTAAGTGTTTGTTAGCAGTTTGTTAAGGATTTATAACAATGGTAGATAGTTAATAGCTTAACAATTGAATCAGTTCATCTGGGAGGTAATCCGAGATACCGACGAGGCTGAAATAGGCTATAGACTATACACAGTGCATGGGCAACTGAGGGCAGCCCCATTTTCAAATATTTTTAAATAAACTCAATACACACTGTGCATGCCATGGATTTGAACGTAACGTGATCAGTTAATCTCGGATTACCTCCCAGATGATCTGATTCAATTATTAAACTATTAACTATCTACCATTGTTATAAATCCTTAACAAACTGCTAACAAACACTTAACAAATCATTAATAATCATTAATTAAGAGTTTACTAATGATCTATTAACAAGTTACAACGGATAGTTATTATAAAGTGTTACCGAGATTGTCCATAAATGCAAAAACAAAACTTCCACTGACTATAGTGACATTGACATGAGAATAGTCAAAGAGGTAATTCACGGAATTTCGAAACCATTAACGCACATCTGTAATTTATCATTTAAAACTGGTAAATTCCCAAGAAAAACGAAAATTGCTAAAGTCATACCGCTGTACAAAACTGGAGACAAACACCACTTCACAAACTACAGGCCTATTTCTCTGCTTCCTCAATTCTCAAAAATCTTAGAAAAAGTATTTGCTGATAGACTTAACAAATTCATCAATAAACACAATTTACTAACTGACAGCCAATACGGCTTCAGACCCAACCGATCCACTTCATTAGCAGTCATTGAGCTAATTGAAAAGATTACAAATTCCCTGGACCAAAAGAAATATGCAGCTGGTGTTTTTATTGATCTCAAAAAAGCATTTGATACCATAAATCATGATATATTAATTAATAAATTAGAACGGTATGGTATCAGGGGGGTTGTATTAAACTGGCTGAGGAGCTATCTACAGAACAGGCAACAGTTTGTGAAGATGGGTGAATACGTGTCAGCTTGTTTGGACATTGCTTGTGGGGTCCCCCAGGGGTCAGTGTTAGGGCCAATTCTTTTTATTCTCTACATAAATGACATATGTAAAACATCAAATATTTTACAATTTGTGTTATTTGCAGACGACACTAATATTTTTTGTACGGGAGAGGACTTGCAGCAGCTTCTGGAGTCAATTACAACTGAAATGAGCAAATTAAAAAAGTGGTTTGACAATAATAAATTGTCATTGAATCTAAGTAAAACAAAAATCATGTTGTTTGGAAACTGTAATTTTAATAATGACGTAAATGTTAAGATTGACGGTGTTAAAATTGAAAGAGTGTATGTAAATAAATTCCTGGGTGTGACAATACACCACAAGCTCAGCTGGAAACCTCACATAAAACATGTTAAATCTAAACTGTCACGAAGCATCTCAGTCCTGTGTAAAGCAAAGCATATATTGGATCACAAATCACTGCATATTCTTTACTGCTCAATGATCTTACCTTATTTAAATTACTGTGTGGAGGTCTGGGGGACCACTTACAAAAGCTCACGGCTACCACTAGTCACACTTCAAAAACGAGCCATAAGAATAATCAATAAAGCTGGATATTATGATCACACCAACCTCCTCTTTTTACATTCCCGCATCATAACGTTCGATGACCTGGTTGTATGTCAAGTTACACAAATCATGTTCAAAGCTAGAAATAAACTGCTACCAGGTAACATTCAAAAACTTTTTTTTGACAGAGAGGGGGGTTACAATTTGAGGGAACACTTAAACTTTAAGACACTGGCTGTACGCATGACTTTAAAATGTCATTGCATCTCAATTGGGGGTGTGAAACTGTGGAATTTATTTTTTTTTTATTTTAATGTTTATTTGACAGGGACAATACATACAACATTGCCACAAAAAAATGGGAAAATGTGATGCATATAAGACGTCTAGCTTCAGCTAATTTGCAGTCTTTGTCCCTGGGTCAGGCTTTAAAATACAATCAAAGATACTAAATACAATAAATGCAGTGATAGAGATACAGTGAATAATACAATTAATAGGTACCATGAGTCAATACACACAGCTGTAGTTTTACATTTCAGATTAAAACACAATTAAATTTAGCATTAAACATTAGTAAAGTGCTCTATTAAAATAACTTGAGAAACGTTAATGTTCACATTTCTGCTGCTGCTTGAGCCACTGTTTAACTTTCACACTAAAACTCTTTAGTTCTGTTTGGGATTTAATCTCTGATGGTAGAGAATTCCATAGGTGTGTCCCTTGCACTGAGAGAGATAATTGGCCAAATGTTGTCCTGCATCTTCCAACTTTACAGTTTTGTTTGGTGATACTCCTTGTCATTGTCCGGCAGTTGTCAGTCTTTTTAAAGATCTGAGACATTGCTTGTGGGGCCAGTCCATTTAGGCACTTAAAAACAACTTTCAACGAACAGAATTTTATAAAGTTGGAAAAAGTCAACAAATTGTATTTCTCAATAATTTTACAATGGTGCCATTTCTGTGGCTTCTGGTCTAAATGTTTAAAGCTTGTTTATAGAGTGAGAATAGAGGTCTAGTAGCTGACTCAGTGGCCTGGCCCCAGGCAGTGATGCAATAGGATAGATGTGAAAAAACCATGGCATGCAGATACAAATGAGATGCCTTAAAGGAGAGGCATGACCTGATAAGTCTAAAGCAGTTCAGACTAGTTTTTACAGTTTTAGTTAGCTTCTTTATATGTGAGTCAAACTGAAGTTGAGGATCTAGAGTTATACCTAGATATTTAAACTCATTTACCACCTCAATTTCTTTACTATCTATAGTGATGTCAAATTTCTCTAGGACTTTCTTTCTTATTGAGAAGCACATTGATACTGTTTTTGTGTGATTAAGTGTTAAGTGATTGCTTTGTAGCCATTCTGAAACAGTAACCATCTGTCTGCTTAATATCTCTGAAGCTTGACAGGGATCCTTTGCTGAAACATAAAACACTGTATCATCAGCATACATCTGACATTCGGTGTCTGTGCAAATGTTAGGTAAATCATTTATGTATAAGCAAAAAAGAATAGGACCTAAAACTGATCCCTGTGGCACACCAGTCTTACTGTTCAGAGGAGATGTTTTCTGTAAGCGAACACACTGTTGTCGATAATTCAAATATGAGCTTAGCCAACTGACAGTAAGAGCAGAAAAATTAAATTTATGTCTTAGTTTACTGACAAGTATGTCATGACTTACAGTGTCAAAGGCTTTCTTCAAATCCAAAAACACTGCTCCAACCACATTTCCATTGTCAAGGGAACATTTTATTCTGTCAATGAAGTGGCACAGTGCCATCTCAGTTGAATATTTTTTGCGAAATCCGAATTGCTTAGAATGATAAAACTGATTGTTTTCAAGGTAGGTCTTTAGTTGATTAGCGATAACCTTTTCAAGTACTTTTGACATTGCTGGGAGAATTGATATCGGTCTATAATTACTGGCATCAGTTAATGCACCAGATTTATAAATTGGGGTAATAATAGACATTTTAAAACTTTGTGGAAATTTCCCTTCTTTAATGGACTGATTTATTAGATGAAGTAATGGGCTTATCAAAATGGCACTATATTTTTTCAAAAATAAAACATCAATTCCAAATGTGTCTTTTGCCTTTGAGTTGTTTAAATTCATTATGATTTTTAGAATTTTTGTATGGTCAGTTGGTTTGATGTTAAAATAAGAAGTATTATCATTAGTTATGTTATTTAAGTTTTGTAATCGTTGAGAATCTAAGTTGGGTTCATCTGTGGTAAGAGTTTTTTGGAAGTTTGATGTAAGTTCATCTACCGATTGTATAAAGTATGTGTTTAATTCATTAGCTATGTCCTTGATATTAGTGGAAATTATTCCTTTATTACTTGTTGAGTGAGGTGACCTTGATGCAACTTATTACTTGTGCATATATTGTGACATTTGTATATCCTTTTGTCATAGGTAAAAGTAGGAAATGTTTAATGAAACAGAATAGAAAGGGGAGGACCATAGGGCCATAGGAAGTGAGTAGGGGGAAGGACCTTATATGGCCATACAGTAGGAAAGAGTAGAGGGAGGGGGCTACCGGGGCTCCCCCGTGCAGCTGTGTCTTTTTCACTCCTCCTTCTCTCAAGTCTCATTGGTTTTTCAAGTCACTATATAACAGCAAGTTTTGAGCAGGACAGGGCTTTTTGGGGCCGTTTTTTGCAGACAATACTCTGTTCCAGCTCTCTCTGTCTCCCACCATGGAGGCAGAAGAAAAACTTAGAAAAAACTTTGTGAGTCCAAAATACTCTGAAAGATTTTGGACTTCGAAGTACTTAGAGGCAAAGTCTTTTAAAAACACATCTTTGAACCTCTTGACACTAAGAATGACTTGATCAAGAATTTTTAGAAATAGGAAAACTGACTGAGTTACAGGGTAATAGACAGATACTTTTATGGAACCTTTAACCAACGGGAAAAGCCTTTTATTATCTAGGCGCGATAAGGATATCTGTCTAACCCCTTGTACGACATGACGTTTTCGTAGCGCTTAAGATAATACTTACCGGCACTCATGCAAGTGTTTGGGTATTGTTTCACGAGCTACAACAAATTTAGAAACAAGAACCAAGTCAAAATAACTCTATTGAATGAGTTATAGGCATACAACCTCTTTTCTTTTCCTTTCTGGTCCATTTTATGTATTCTACCTATACTCTCTTGTATTTTGTAAATAAAATCCCTTAAATGTTGTAAAGCCTCAGTTGTGAATTAGTTTATAACTGGAACAGAAGGACTTTAGGTATAGGGTTTTTTCTTCAAAGAGATGGTTTCGTCCCTGGGGAGGTAAGTTCAATTTGTTTCACACAACAGCACATTACTGATTTAAAACATACACAACCTCATACAACTAACCTCTCTGTAAGGAGAGAATATGTTGATACACCTAATCTTTAAAAATAAAAGAATAGGTTATAAATACCTTCCCAGATTAAACTAAATGTTTATATTCTGAAAATAGTATATCTGTTCTATTTTATTAGAAGGGTGGTTTACGAACTAAGTTAAATACAACTTACAAACAATAACTTGCGAATTGAAATCTTTATTCTAAAACATAGAGAAGTATTTTGAGAAGCAATACTAGAAAGGGTTAATAGTTTAGAGGAGGTCGGCCTCATCCTAGAATGAGGGGGCTCTGATAAAATAGACACTTTTCAACACAGTGGTATATATTGAATATTATACTTTCGATAAATGTAAAACTCAGGTGGTAAAGAGGGTAAATCCAGCGCTATTAAACAAAGAGGACGGGGTTCGCGTCTCTTATAGGAACTGTGGTGAGCGGAGAGTCGTCTTTATGAAGGAATAATAGACAATTTAAGCATTGTGCTACAAGTTGGTTAATATGGGTTTGATAGGACATAACTAATAAACCTTTTGATACTAGCTTTTCATTTAGATTAGACCTTTTCAAGTCGAAATCGTAATAGCGGACATGATATCATTTTAGCCGTTAAGCCACAGAGCTTTTCTTCTCGGCAAGGTGATGACACCGTTACCCACAGTCACAGTCTCACCCCATGTTTCACCGGGTGAATCACTGCTTCGCTCGCGCAAGGCTTTTGTGTTTCGGTTTAACATCAGTCTTGGGCGAGCGAGTGTTTTAACTTTATGCTGAATAACCATTGCACTGCAATCGCTGAAAGAGAAATAGTTCAGGCGGGGGCGGTCGGGGCAGAGCGGAGCGCACTAGTAGAGATGGGTTCGCTTCGCCACAGCTGCCAGTCGAATAATGATATAACGTTCTTATCGGTTTAGTGAACAAAATAAATGAAGAAAACAGCGGTATTTAATGGAAATGGTCAAAGGTTAATTACAATTTGTTTTGTGAGCAAGTATTTTATTATTTTTATCATATTTATAAAAAAAAAATCACTCCCTCCTTTTTTCATTTGAGGGTGCAAACAATTTTTTTGAGGGTGCAATGCATGCTCATGCACCCCCGTAGAACCGGGCCTGGAAAGTGAGCTACTGTCTCACTTTCCCCCACCATGAGGCACAAGTTAAGTTTAGTCTTAAACATATTTTAATGTAATATTACATGACATATGTTTTATTTTAATGTCATACACATTGTAGAAAAGCCATCATGCCAAGGAAATACACCAGGAAGACGACCTGGGGCAACCACACGGAAAGAGCACCTTCTCATCTTTCCCTGTAACCTTCAGGGCTGGAATGTAGAGTAGGCCTAGTTGTAGAGTATGACAGGCTGATGTTATAATCCAGTTGGGTCTTCTCCTGTGTTCTGAGTCCCAGGCTGTTCTCGCTGGTTCTGATTTTCCTATGCTATGACCCCCAGACACAAGCTGGCTCTAAGGGTCCTGTGTTCTGACCCCCAGACTGTGTTCTAATCTAACTGGTTCTATCTTTCATTTGAATCTTATTAAAACCTTTTGAATATAATATGTTGTATTTGATTTTGTTCAGAGTTACTTTCAAGTGTTTAGAAAATTTGCTTTGCTTAATTGACAGAACCCCATCATTCTTTTACTAGTCCGACATTAGTTCTGGAATGTGTGGCTAGCTTTCAGGATGTTACGATATGTGTTGTTATGGTAGTTTCAGAGTGGAAAAAGTAAGTGGATCAGTTTACCCCACAGCTGGGGTAAAGTGAGCCACATGACAACTTTTTTTAAAACAATCATATTTTCACTACCCTTTGTCTTGAAAAAATTCTGCTAATGCCCATTTCTAGGAAACATCCTGAATTAATGGGAAATGTGTAAATTTGAGTGATAAATCATTTTAGCTCCCTTAGAGGGGAGCAAATGTAAAAAGTGGCTCAGATTACCCCGTTCTCCCCTATATAATATATTGCATGTTCTGGATACTTACTCATTTATTAATATCAGAAATCTAAATGTTGTGTACAACATTTTTATAAAATAATATGTAATGGAATACACGTGTTCATAACTGTAAATCATCTACAGATACATCATTTAGTTTCCCTCCTATTCCTTGTTGTTTTCATATTCGTTGGTGTATTTTATGGTTCTTATAAACTGCCTGCCATCGTGTTATCATGAATTGTATGATGAGAATAAAGCCGAACCTTGAGCCGAAATGTGTAACAATAAGAGAACAGTAAACGGAGATAACTAGAAGAGATATCATCATGTTCTCACAGTTACTTATTAACAGACTCCAGTTGAATGCAAGGTGCTCTAGGAGTTGTAAAGTCAATGAAAAAAAGGAATCACTGATTTTTAATCCAGACCCACTCGCACAGAGCCGAGGATAGTTCTAACCGTCCGGTTCTGACCCACACTAGGGTCTTCCTCAGGGCTACGCCTTTTATTCACAGTACACCACTACTGTGTGGCACTAATTTTGCATTATTAATTACTTTTGTATATTTCATCTATCTATGATATCATGCGATTGGCCGACAGGGCCCTGCCCCTGTCAGTTATATAACGAATCACATCTTTTCAATCTGCTTCTATATTTTAAACTTGATAAACAACTTTTCTCCCTCGCTCTGTGCGAGTGTACCTGGAGAGCCTTGGTGCTTTCTTTTTTTCATAAAAGAGCAGTGTTGTAAAGTAGATAACCAGAATGTGTGACCATTAAGAACAGTGTTACCAGAAAACATTAAACTGAATCATGATCTTACTTTGAGCCTGAAGGTTCATGACTGACGTCTGGACGGCTGGAGGCTGCAGACTCTGATCTGTCCTTTTCCTCTGAATCATCCATCTTCTCTGGTCTGAGAGGAAAACAGTCACACTGGACACAGACACACATTATGATAAAGTCAGGAATATATATTTGTAGCATGTTGCTAGCTATGGTGGGCCCCTTCTTTACATACTCCTTTGTTTACATATCTATTTACAGAGGCTAGGCTGTGTATTAACTACAGATTTTTTGTATGGACAAGTCATCAGTCATATTCACTGGTTTTGACATAAAGTGATTTTGAAAACAAGAATGGCTGACTCCTTTAAGAGAGAGCTGCTGTGTCACATGTCATGTAGCTGTGATGGTATTTTTCTAACATTAAGTATAAAAGACAAAACCCTTTGATCATTAAAAGATAAATCATCTCAAACACTGGTTTATGGTCAGACATACAGTTCCTATCAGGTAAATGTTAGTCTGGTTTATGGTCAGACATACAGTTCCTATCAGGTACACGTTAGTCCTGAGAAAAACTCTTTCAGTGAATCTAGAAGAAATGCTGTGGTTAGAATTATCAACTTGATGAGATTAATTCACACACATTTTAAAATGTGAAACATTTCATGAGTTGTACAACGTTCTTCTCCCAGCTGGCTAACATCCAAATAAACCACCATCTTAGAATCTACTGACTCAAAGAAAACGCAGCCTAAACATTTCACTTCCTTCTACTTTGATGACGGTTAACAGCGCGCGACAGTCCCACTCTGCATTAAAATCTAAAATTTACCTTAGGGTTAGAGGGTTAGGGTTAGGGTTAGGGTTAGAGGGTTAGGGTTAGGGTTAGGGTTAGGAGCTTCCAACTGACATACATGTTTAAAGTAATTTCTTTCTAGAATTACTTTCAGCTGAACATGTGAGCGGACATTTGACTAAGGAGCTTCTTCAGTTTTCATGATGTTGATGTGCACTGACACATTAAAAACCAACCCCAGAAAAACTAGTAAATTACAGCAACAGCTTTTTCTGTGTTCAGATATAAATTATAACGGATACCTGACACCTACAGTCCACACAGAGACTAAACCAAACACAATAACAGTTAAATAATAATGATAGAAATGTAATCCTTGGGGCGCTCCAGTGGCGTAGTGGATAGAGTGTGTACCATATTGGCTCCGGCCTTCGTTGCAGTGGTCGCGGGTTCAAATCTGACCCGTGGACCTTTACTGCAGGTCATCCCCCCTTTCTCTCTCTCTCTGTCTCCCCATTTCAACTCTGTACTGTCTAATAAAGCTTGAAAATGCAAAAATATAATCTTTAAAAAAAAATGTAATACTTACTCTGTGTCATCAGTGTTTCTTCAAAATCTTTAATGGTCTGAATGAATCTCCACAATCCAAGTTAGGAAACAAAATACTTTAAAAACGTCCCGGACTAAAGTGTCTCATGTCTGGGAACGAAGCAGCGGATTGAGAAGTGAATTCCTGTAAACGGAGAGGAGGGCAGAGACTCTGTGCAGGTGATATCCAGGTAAATGTTCAACAGAGAAACCAATTAAACTGGGAGTGTTGTTCACTCAGATCAGAGTCCATTTTGAATAAAGACAGCAGAAAGATAGTCATATGAAAAAGTTTGGGACCCCCTTCTAATTTTTGGGATTTTTGTTCATCATTAGCTGGGATTTCAAAGAAGCAAATTCCTTTTCATATATGACATACCTTAGGGAAACAGAAGCAATTCAGCAGTGTCATTTTGTTTATTGGAATAATAGAAAATATGCAATAGGCATCATAACAAAATTTGAACTCTTCACAGACTGGGGAAACATTTAATTTAGTGGAAAATGATCTTTTATTTACTCATTGCTCTAAAGTGAATGTTTAAAATCCCAAAAATACTGGAATCATACAATTACAGATCACTGAGTCATTTCATTTTGTACACTTCAAACAGCTCCTTCCTGTCTGTCTGTCTGTCTGTCTGTCTGTCTGTCTGTCTGTCTGTCTGTCTGTGTCTGTCTGTCTGCCTGTCTGTCTGTCTAACTCAGAGTTTAGCAGGAACCTAGAGACGAAGGAGGTGACACAGCCGTTAACAAAGATCCTCCATGTTGTTGGTAAGCAGAAAGATAAGACATCAGCCTTCAATACAATACAATACAATACAAAACAATACATTAGCTGTGATCCTGTTCAGACTCTCCCTCCTACAGACGACACAGAGACACTGAGGTACCAGGGTAGTGAAACCCAAACCCAGGGTACAGAGGTTCAGTGAATGTGGTGTTGAAGGTGTGGAGGTGGATCAGTGAGTCAGAGGAGACACTGTAGAAGGACAGAGAGCCAGCAAGACAGTCCACATACACTGCTACTCTGTGAGAGACAGAGGAGGAGGGGATGCGTGTGTGTATGTTATTGTGCCAGACAGAGTAATCATGACTATCATCACACCTCAGACACCAGGACTGATCATTCTGTCCAAACCAACAGTCATCACTGCGTCCTTTCCTCCTGATTCTTCTGTAACTCACTGATATATAAACCCTTCCGCTCCACTCGACCTCCCAGTAACGGCGACCAGTCAGACCATTACTACACAGCAGCTGAGCCCTGCGGTCAAATCTCTCTGGATGATCAGGATATGGCTGCTGCTCCTCCACACGTGTCACCTTCCTGTTGTTGTCAGACAGTTTGAGCTCTCTGTGTACTGTGTTTGTGTCCAGTGTGAGTTCACAGGAATCTGATGGAGAGAACAAGACACAACAGAGCAGCAGTTATTAATCCATCATCTGTTCATTGATTGACAGTTTGATGATTATGAACATTATAAACACACTTACACTTCCTCAGACCTGGTGTCAGCCATTGGACTCCAGCAGGCTCCACCCTGAAAGGAGAGGGGGGGGGGTCAGACCAGCACATACTCTCTCAGCATGCACACAAGGACACTGCCGTGCTGATTTGCTTTTCTATTAGCTGCGTGTTATAACATTAGTTTAAAAGCTTTCACTTTAACAGGATACCGCTTCCTCGTCCCGCAGGTCCAATCACACACTGATTTATTTGAACTTTTGAACGGTAACGTGACGTAGAAATACATTCACACACATTAGCACCAGAGGGCAGCGCAGCATCAGGTGAAATGTAAACCCTACAGGGCTGAGGTGCTGAGCCAAACTGAGTCAAATGGAGACAGACAAACACCATTGGTGTGTCAGGGTGTTACCAGGCTCGTT
The DNA here is from genome assembly GCA_949357725.1 of Hyperoplus immaculatus. NCBI lineage: Eukaryota > Metazoa > Chordata > Actinopteri > Uranoscopiformes > Ammodytidae > Hyperoplus > Hyperoplus immaculatus. Next base: position 45,039 of record CASHTC010000756.1, on the reverse strand, counting down.
AACCGGCCAGTAAACATGCAAATAAACCAGACGAAACCATGAATCAAAGTTTAAACCATAAGGTAATTTATTAAATCAATCCCACAACTCAACTCAAGCAGGAGGCTGCAAAAGGAAAAGGGTAAACGGGAGGAAGCCTGGTGCAGCCACAGTTGGACTGCAGTATTGCCCAGGTCTTCCTCCAACTAAACTATCCCCCGGCCCCTCTAAAACTACGGTTAAAGTAAAATAACACCCCCCGATTAACTAAACCATAAACTAAAGAACAACAAGCAGGTCAGCAGCCGAGCTGTCATCCAGTCAGTCAGAGAGCCAGAGAGAACGGAGGAGGCAAAAGGAGGGAGGAGCAGAAAGGTGGGAGCGTGTAACACCCCCAAACTAAGTTAGTATTTTTTTTTCAAGTTGATTATTTTCTTTCCCCCTGTCATAGACAAACCCAGCAAAAAAAATACCTAACAATCGCAGGCCCTAACACACAAGCGCGACAAAAGCAGTCCCGCACCCCACCTCGGCCCACCAGCCTCCCAAAACAGACCACCGTAGCCCGAACAAAGTCAGCAACATGCTGCAGACACGATCTGATCCATCAGCCCTGCCAACCAAAACACAGGGAGAGCTCCACCAGCTCAAACCAGGCCCAGCAACCCCATGCTCTAGCCCATACTCCACCTCCCTCCCAAGTTGATCCCGTTTGTTCAGGCTCACACTCCAGACATGCCGTTCAATTGGAGGACTACCAGTCTCCAGCACAACCACGCCGCCAGCACCCCCAGCACCAGACAGCGCCCCAACAGGTGTTTGAGCTTCAGCACTGGACAGCGCCACATCACGGGCACAGCCAGGTTTACCAACCACTCTACACCCCTCCTCGGAGAATTCACCGGGCCTAACCCCGTCCGGACCAGGACCCGTCTCCGCCGAAACAGCGCAAGTCACTCCTCCACCCTCCCCAATGGACAACTTGCCAGAGGACGGTGTAGCAGCTACGCTCACTACTTGCTGTTTGGTCATCGCACCTGTAAAAAAAAAAAACAGGATTTTTCCGAGCCAACCTAGCGTTACACCCTGCAACCATAGGAACGGCCGTCACTTCAGGCTTGACCAACCCCTTACCGCCAGCTAACTCACTTCCCAAACAACGAGACACACCTTCACTCGGAAAATAGGGACGAACAGCCACCGGACCGGAGACCAAATCTGACTCAAGGTACCCTGGCGCGCCCCTGCACTGCGTCTCAAACCCCCGGAAAATGACACCGGAATCCCCATCAGACTCACTAGATATAGGCAAGACATCACTTAAAATAAATGACTGATTCTCACCTGTATCCCTCGGAATGATTAACGGCACTTGTTCCCACACTTGCTCTAAAGGCACAGCGCTCCCCATCAAGAATGGTGCATAATTGTAGCCGCTCTCAACTCCAGCTCTTTTAAACGCAGCATATTCTCCCCCTCCACCTTCCTCATCTCTAACTGGCAAGCGATTTCTTTTATTTCTAATTTATTTATTTATAGCGCTATCTCACTCAATCTTACCTGCTCGCTAAAGCCCGCCCCTTTAGACATAGGAGAGGCAGCCGCGCCCCGCTCCACCAACACTCCCTGCTGAACCATAGCAAAAAACAGCTGATCCCCAATCAGCTTCTTTTCAGTCTTACTTACGAAACGCCATATCTTTCCGCAATGAGTTTCAAGTGCTCTACTAACCCTCCAAATCAAACTCCACCGCGCTTTAGAACAAACAGCAAAAACACTACAACGCCAGCAACGTGGGAGCAACCCCAGCACTCCCGTCTACCAAAAAGAAATCCACGGCGCAGAGCATTAGATCAACAAACGCACGAGCACTAAACAAAGTTTTGACAAGTCCCCATATGTTACGGCCGGCCATCCCAGGCTCGTTAACCGGCCAGTAACATTAAATTAACCACAATGAAACCAAGAATCAACGTAATAATGATGTGATTTATTAAAACAATCCCACAACTCAACTCAAGCAGGAGGCTGCAAAAGGAAAAGGGTAAACGGGAGGAAGCATGGGGCAGCCACAGTTGGACTGCAGTATTGCCCAGGTCTTCCTCCAACTAAACTATGCCCCTGCCCCTCTAAAACTACGGTCAAAGTAAAAATAACACCACCTAGCAGCCCCCCGATTAACTAAACCATAAACTAAAGAACAACAAGCAGGTCAGCAGCCGAGCCGTCAGTCAGAGAGCCAGAGAGCCAGAGAGAATGGAGGAGGCAAGAGGAGGGAGGAGCAGAAAGGTGGGAGCGCATAACACAGGGTGATATGATAAACTGTCTGCAGCTCTTCCTCCTCTATCAGACTGACAGCAGCCTCTTCATACCTGAGAGTGTCCAGTCTCCAGAGGGGACCGTCCCGTCCAGCAGACAGTAGCTCCACTCCTGAGGCTCCTGGATGGTTGTAGCTCAGGTCCAGCTCTCTCAGATGGGAGGGGTTGGAGCTCAGAGCTGAGGCCAGAGAATCACAGCCTTCCTCTGCTGTGATCAAACAACCTGACAGACTACACACACACACACACACACACACACACACACACACACACACTAAATTATAAAGTAAAGCTAGACCTATCCCTTCCTCCCTTTATTTGTCTGCCTACCTTTCTCTCTCCACACTCAGTCACTACTATCCATGCTTAAAGGAAGCAGGATTATAACCTAATTTAGCACTTAATTTTGTTTTTAAATATTTAAATATTTTATAGCATTTGTGGACACAGGTTATTTTGTAATTCACAATTGATTTTTAAAATAAAACGACAAAGGTATCTGTTGATAATCTGACCTGAGAGTTTCCAGTTTACAGTGTGGACTCTTCAGTGCAGCAGACAGATGCTTCACTCCTGAATCCTGCAGGTCGTTGTTACTCAGGTCCAGCTCTCTCAGACTAGAGGAGGAGCAGAGAACTGAGGCCAGAGCTTCACAGCTTCTCTCTGAGAGGTTACAGCCACTCAGCCTGGAGAGACAACAGTAAGGGAAAGAGTAAGACGCTTTTAACTTGTTATTGTCGTTAAAAGATTATTTACAGGTGAAACCATCCTACTCACAGAGCTTTGTTGGAGGCTTTGACCACTGGCAGCAGCCTCAGAAGAGCCTCCTCTGAAGCAGAGTATTTCTTCAGATCAAACACATCCATATCTTCTCCTGATGACAGTAAGATGAAGACCAGAGCTGACCACTGAGCGGGAGACAGTTTCTCTGTGGAGAGACGTCCTGAACTCAGGGACTGTTGGATCTCCTCCACTAGAGAACGATCATTCAGTTCATTCAGACAGTGGAACAGATTGATGCTTTTCTCTGCAGAGGGAGAATCCTGGATCTTCTTCTTGATGAACTGGACTGTTTCCTGATTGGTCAGTGAGCTACTTCCTGTCTGTGTCAGCAGACCTCTGAGGAGACTCTGATTGGTCGGCAGTGAAAGACCCAGGAGGAAGCGGAGGAATAAGTCCAGCTGTCCATTTGGACTCTGTAAGGCCTTGTCCACAGCACTCTGGTAGAACTGTATCTCTGTAGATTCCTGGGAGGTTGTTTGTTCTTCTGCCATCAGATTGACTCCAGAGTTGATGAACGTCAGATGGACATGAAGAGCAGCCAGAAACTCCTGAACGCTCAGATGGACGAAGCAGAACACCTTGTCCTGGTACAGTCCTCTCTCCTCTCTAAAGATCTCTGTGAACACTCCTGAGACCACTGAGGCTTCTGTGATATCGATGCCACACTCTGTCAGGTCTGATTCATAGAAGATCAGGTTTCCTTTCTGCAGCTGCTCAAAAGCCAGTTTTCCCAGAGACTCGATCATCTTCCTGCTCTCTGGACTCCAGTGTGGATCTGTCTCTGCTCCTCCATCATACTTGGTGTTCTTCAGTTTGGCCTGAACCACCAGGAAGTGGATGTACATCTCAGTCAGGGTCTTGGGCAGCTCTCCTCCCTCTCCGGTCTTCAACACATCCTCCAGAACTGTAGCAGTGATCCAGCAGAAGACTGGGATGTGGCACATGATGTGGAGGCTTCGTGATTTCTTGATGTGGGAGATGATTCTGTTGGCCTGCTTCTTATCTCTGAATCTCTTCCTGAAGTACTCCTCCTTCTGTGGGTCAGTGAACCCTCTGACCTCTGTCACCATGCCAACACAGTCAGGAGGGATCTGATTGGCTGCTGCAGGTCGTGTGGTTATCCAGAGGCGAGCAGAGGGAAGCAGTTTCCCCCTGATGAGGTTTGTCAGCAGCACATCCACTGAGGTGGACTCTGTGACATCAGTCAGGATCTCATTGTTGTGGAAGTCCAGAGGAAGTCGACACTCATCCAGACCGTCAAAGATGAACACAACCTGGAACTCTCCAAAGCTGCAGATTTCTGCTGCTTTGGTTTCAGTGAAGAAGTGATGAACAAGTTCCACCAAGATGAACGTTTTCTCTTTCAGCACATTCAGCTCTCTGAACGTGAATGGAAATGTGAACTGTATGTCCTGGTTGGTTTTGTCTTCAGCCCAGTCCAGAGTGAACTTCTGTGTTAAGACTGTTTTCCCAATGCCAGCCACTCCCTTTGTCATCACTGTTCTGCTTGGTTCATCTCTTACAGGTGAGGCTTTAAAGATGTCTTCTTGTCTGATGGTTGTTTCTGGTCTGTGTGGGTTCCTGGATGCTGTTTCAATCTGTCTGACCTCATGTTCATCATTGACCTCTCCAGTCCCTCCCTCTGTGATGTAGAGCTCTGTGTAGATCTGATTCAGAAGGCTTGGGTTTCCTGCTTTAGCAATTCCCTCAAACACAAACTGGAACTTCTTCTGCAGGTTTGACTTCAGTTCACGCTGACAATCTCCAGCAGAAAGACTTCCTGAATTAACACACTTAAGAATGAATCAACAGTCAAGAACAGCACATATAATATCACTGAGGGCTTCATGATGGAAATATGAATGCACATAGAGTATAAATATGTGTGTTATTTTGTTTTACTTTTATGTTTTAAATGAGAACGACATATTACAAAACTATCAATAACCTCTGTATCTGAAAAACAAACATGATTACCATTAATCTATTAAAGACTATTGCATCACACATCACCCCCCCAACCAACTACCTTAACCAACACATTTCCTGAGGGAAAGACTGAAATATAATATCAATGAGTGATTCATGATGGAAATATATAAATAAAAAGATGTAAACATGTCAGTGTTTCCCCCACGTTCACTCAGCAGCGGCGCTGAACGTGCGCCGCTGCTATAAAAATCCTTCTCCTCCGCATTTTTTTTTTTTTTTTTTTTTGGTACGTAGCTCCTTTTAGAAAATGGGCAGCGCGTCACGTAAATTGCGCAGCACGCGGCATATCATCACGTAGCCAACATCAAAGAAGAAAAATATCCAAACACCGAGTGTGGCAGTTGTTGGCAGTAGTAGCGTACACGGTTGCAAAGTTACGTTGATTCTAGCAGCGAGTGAAGCAGAAGAGCGAAGAAAGAAGGAAAGAGAGAGAGAGAGAGACACAGACACAGAGAGAGAGAGAGAGAGAGAGAGAAAGAGAGAGAGTAAGTTTCTAAAATGTGTCCACCAGTGTTAAAAACCGTCTGAGCCCTATCGTAATTTTATTTTATTTTATCTAGGCTATAAACCGCAACCTCCATGCCGTTTTTCCTCTAGTAGACTACATTGTGTGTGTGTGTGTGTGTGTGTGTGTGTGTGTGTGTGTGTGTGTGTGTGTGTGTGTGTGTGTGTGTGTGTATTTTCGGGAACTTTGAAAAATGAATCCATACTGTTAGATACGATGTTGTTTTTTATTGCCATATAAAATCCGTTTTCATCGCGTATTTTAGTTTGGGATTTATGCTAATCGCCTGTAAGCATGTGGTCATTAGCATAAATGCAGGGAAAGGGAAAAAGCCTATGGACTTTTAAAAGAGCATGAATAGTTTCTATTATGTATAACTTATATTTATTTTATAATTTTCTCATCACTTTTTGACTCCCAAGACTAAGAAGAAGTGTTTTAAGCAATAACAAGCTCAATCAATGTGCCTTTTTGTGTCATATCAACAAAATAATTGTGAGATATTTTTTGCTTTTTTTACTGTCTAATTGATAATTTCCTACATTCAAACGACATCACTGCAGCACACATATTCTGATAGTCCAGGTTGTGACCCAAATAAATGATAGCTTGACAGCTATGCATTATAGGGGTGATGAATGCAATCTTGATAAGAGAATAAATCCAGGCGAACCAAAACATCTCAAAAATGGCTAAGGGCTCAGAGGTTAAAAGGCTGGTACAAGCTCTTAAGGGATGCACTGTGCACAATGTATATATACATAGTTAAATAATATATATTACATTTGCAGATGAGTCTAAAAAGCTGGGTGATTAGAAAGGCAGACGGGGACAATGGAGGAGCTGAGGTTAGTGAAGCAAATTAGGGAAGCAAACTTTCAAGCTAATGAGAATTTTCTTTTGGATTTGAATGCATAATGCTAGGTGATATTATTTGAACATTACAAATACATGGTGTAACGGTACACTAAAGTCACGGTTCGGTACGTACCTCGGTTTTGAAGTCACGGTACGGTACAGTACGGTACGGTTCATAGTTAAGGGAGAATGAACAGCTTTAGCTGTAAGACTAGCTAACATACACATAAAATGCATAACAAATCTAAAAGGAATACTGCTGCAATTCTCCAATAAATAAAATACTTATTAAATACTAGTGAATGTGCAGCATAAACTAAAATTGCAGTGAAAAAAAAAGCCAGTGTTAATGCTCAGCAGGCTCTGTAAGCTGGTCTGTAAAAAAAGGGTATGTCATCTTTAAGGGTATTTTTTACTTTAAAAAAATAAAATATTACTGCAGCTCTCTGAAGCTCTGAAGTGCTCTTATAAATATAACAATTATCAAATAAAAGTGCAACTGCAGCATTAATTAAATTACAGTTTATGTAGTTTCAGTATAAAAAAGAAAATACTGTCTGTGTTTGCACAGCTCGTTTTTTCTTCACAGTAACGGTGATAGTAAGACCTGGATGGTGCCTTTTCAAATGCGTACATACATGTTCGACGTGTTGGCTCCCTTTATATGTCCATGCTTGGCTCCTACATAGGCGATCGCGGTGAAACAGTAACCTGTGTGCCGACAGTGTTCCACACGTTTATCACTGTTTTCATAATTCTACTGGAATCCGAAGTTATCCCTCAAGCGGGATTTGAATGACGGGGGACGCCTGCGAGCTCCGGTTTCCTGTTGTCTTTCGCCATGCAGTTCGCTCTCTGCTCGATAGCACTGTATAACATCTTTATTTGCACTACTCATAGACTGTAAAAGAAAAGAGGGGTAGCCTACTACAACTGCTAATAGGGATGCAAACGGAACACTTGAGCGGAGAGGTGTGTATCTCCTGCTCTGACCGCAGCTGGGAGGGACTGCTGCGTGAGGACTCGGCCGCCAGTCAGTGCTCTGGGAGGGGCAGGAGCCTCGGGAGGCAGCCGCTGCTCGTTCAGAAGTAAAGAGCGATACATGCTTTAGCAACAGAGTCTCCAAAAGTCACCAATAATACCAGAAAAAGTAGCTAGATTTGTCGCTAGTCGCTTTTTGGAAAAAAAAAGTCGCCAGAGGGGTCTGAAAAGTTGCTAAGTTAGCAACACTGCACCCTCATGCTGTGCTCACCATGGAGATAAGGAGATAACAGACTCTAAATCGCTGGCTGCTACTGCGCACGTGCGAGCGAGCCGGAGGCTAAATGGTCCGGGGGGAACTCCGACGACAAGTTTTAGGTTCCACACCGCAAAACAAGCCTGTACATTCGCCATATATTAACGCTATGTACGCCACGAACGGACCGCGGTCCACCTCTGTAACACCAAATACGTGCCTGTACCGTCACGGTACGGTACAAATACGTGTATCGTTACACCCCTAGTATATAGGGTAATTTGAAGGAAACAAATAAGATTTCTAGCATTTCTTACTTGTTGTTTAAGTGCTCAAGTTTATTACAGAAAATACAGGTAGACCAAGTAAGGGAGGAAAGAGAAGTGACAGAAGCAAGGAGAACAAGAGAGAGAGGGTGCAGTGGTAGAGCCTGAACAAGGAGAATTAAATGCTCCCAGGCTGGATGTAGCCTTTGTGGATGAGCAAAAACTTCACAGTTCTCCGTCTGTTGTCTTCTTTGTCCTCATCCTCCTGCAACTCTCTCTTGTTCTCTTCTCCTGACTCTCACTGTCTCACAAAGGAGCTCAGCTCACCTGAGGTCTATTTGTAGTGCTAAGGCTCACACTGATTGGTATTCAATTAGCTTTATTTTTTATTTTTCATGTGTGTGAGTCTGTGTTCTTTTCAAATTTTAGTTGTGGTTTGTAATTTAAAAAGTTGTGTTTTGCCCATTTTAGCAGGAGATTTCATTTTTGACCAATGTGTCTTATGTAAAAAACAGTGTGTAGTGTTTTGAAAGAAGTGTGTTGGAGAATTTCAAACACAGTGCAAAGCACTTATTGTGTTTGTAGGGTTGGTGCTTTTGTTTAGGGCATGGTTACAAAAGTCAGAGGTTGTGATGCTTTGGGCATAGCAACCACGTTTAGTGTTTAAGCATTAGGCAAAAATCTGTAAATAAATTGTGCAAATTATTTTTGCGTTGTGGCATTTTTTGTTTAAATATTAATTTCTATACAAAAATGTCAAAATCTGTAAATGAAGACACAAAAGGCAAAGTTACAACACCAATAATCCTATCTACAGTAATACACAGGACTGTGTGAATAGGATTTAAGTGCATATTCTCCTCTCAAAGTGCACCAGATTCATGGATTCCAATGTACAGGGTACAAAAAAAATTTGGCCGGGGCCGCATGCCCCCGGACCCCCTAGAGGGTTCAGGGACCACAGCACCGCTGCTGAAAAAAATCCTGCGGGAAACACTGCATGTCTCCCTCCATCTCTTGAGACTTCAGTAAATGTCCCATTCCCCCATCATGTTAAACCTTTAGAGAATTGTTCTTACTGCTCCACAGAAGGTCAGCCAGCTCCTTCTGCTTCATGCTCCTCAGGAAGTCCAGTGTGATCTTCAGAAATGCCTCTCTGCTGCTGCTCTGCTCCTCATCCTCACTCTGACCCTCCAAGCATTCTGGGTAATCTGGGCTCAGAAGCTTCTGCATCTTCTTCAGCTCGTTCTTCACAAACGTGACGATGTTTTCCTCCAGCAGCTGGAACAGAATATTAAATGAACGACTCGATCAAACTAAACTCATGAAGCAAACATCAGATCCATGTTGGACTGACTGACAGTCCACTGGCCTAAACAGTTAACCTTTATTTATACAGGTAAATCCCATTTATACCCGAGACTCTTTTTCAAGGGAGACCTGTTCCCACTTTGTCATGTTGCGGGAGGAAGGGGCATCGAACCACGACCCTGTAGTTGAGGGTCGACCACCCACTTCACCTCAGCCGCCCTAAAGTAAGTTAAACATGGAGGTTGATGTGAACAGAACAGATGGACAGTAGTAGTTGTTCATGTACAGACCCTGAACGTGGAGTCCAGGTGTGTTTGATGCTGCTGGTCAGACCGACCACTGGGAACCTCTGAGATCTCCTGGTCGACTCTGTGGAGAAACCATAAAGAATGAGCTCATGTCTGGGGTTAAAGTTTCCCTCCAGGGGCAGCTGGTGTCTGCAGAACAGAGGGAAGGGGCAAAGAGAGGGGCAAACCGAGGGGCAAACCGAGGGGCAAACTGAGGGGCCCTGGGCAAACAGAGGGGCCAGGCAGAGATACAGCAGGAGCCTGTTAGAGCAGCTGAGCTGAGCTGGGATCAGCTTCTGCACGACACCAGGAACACGACGTGACAGTTTGACCCTCGGGGCAGACGCTGCAGAGTGGAGACCCCTTCTCCACTCTGACAGTGGAAACGCAAATAACTGCATTCTGTACCAAACAGAACTGAACCTCAAACGAGGCTTTAGGTTTCACAGATCTTCAATATACGGTTTTAAACTGGATATCTCACAGAGTTTTATTTCGTCTAAGTTTTAAATCCTTACCTTAGATCAACAGACGGACGTCCATCTTTGAAGACTAAAGGTTCATACATAGAGTTACCGCTCTTCATGGACCAACAGCTGGGCTCTGGTGTCTCCAGCTTCCTCCTGATAGAAACACAGGAAACAGTCAATAATCTGCACTGCACCAGAACACAGGAGTCACACTGAGCAGCTTTCACATGTCAGAATATAAATGAACCAAACTGAAAATAAACAAATCAAATTGTGATTAATCCACAGCTACCCTGTGATTAATCTGATTAAAAATGTTAATCGTTTGAGCCCTAGTTAAAACATGAATCAGAGATATTAAAAGTTAGTAACAGTTTACCACTCTGCAGCAGGCGGTTGTTGTCCTTTAAAGTTAATGTGACCATCTTTTGACCGGTCACTCTTGAAGGACAAACAGCTGGCTCCAGGTCCAGGAGAGTCTGGTCTGTTGAACACACACACACACACACACACACACACACACACAGGGCCGTCGTATAGGGGGTAAAGGTTATGACGATTATAAGGGCCCACAGCCAGCTAGGGCCCACACAGCCCCCAGTAGAATCTACGACAAAATGATTATGCATACAGTGAACTAATATATAATCATAGGAATGAGTCCGAATTAAAACAAAGCCACAAGTCATACAATATTCTAATTTTAATAATTTCAATAACCCCCTTGGCCCCTTCTTAAAAAATGGTTTGGTCCACCCCGCGGTTCGTTCTTAAGTGAGCGCGAGCGAACTCCAGCAGGCGAAGATGCCCCCAAAAAAGCACAAATTCGCACACCAGATAAGAGTTGAGAAGGAGGCCAGGAGTAGGATATGAGCAGCAGAGCAGGGGCCCAGGACATCAAAAACTTTTGTTCTAAGAATGGTGAGAGTAAAACTACAGAGGGAGGCTGAAACAATTACCTGCTACTTGTTCATTCATAACATTACCTTTGACGGGGCGCAGACTGAATCCTACGTTAGCTGTCATCTGGCCGCGCTACACTCTGATCAAGTCGCCAGTTCATTTAAACAAATAAAATAAAAAAAAGTCGCCAGTTCATTGTAGACCAATGGTTCCTACAGTAACTATAACTGAACGTTACTACTACAGTGACTATGTGTTTCACACATATTACTGTCTGACAGTGCTCCAGTAGCCTATGCGCCCATTCAGAGGCTGCATTGAATTGTATTATGACGCATTCAACTTCTACTCGGTAATTATGAGCATCTGACGATGGTCAGTTACGTTCAGGGCCGTCTGACTGCAGACAGGCTTGGGGGGGCCCAAGGCAGAGGGGGGTTGCACCCAAAAAAATTAAAACTTATTTTTTATTTTTTTTACTGGCTCAATATAGGCCCCTGATCTTTGAAGGCCCAGAAAAATGTTATTTAGGAAGAAAAAAAAACAGATATCAGGGGCCTTTCATTCATCAGTACATTTTTGTTATTTTTTAAATAACATTGTTTGGGGCTACGTAGATCAGGGGACTATATTGGGCCGTTAAAACATACAAACGAAGGGAAAAAATTCCCGAAGCTGACTGTATTTTTTCAACATGTACATTTCTTCTTTCTGCTTTTTGGTCATTCTGTCTATTAATTATTCCAGAAAATAGTACTAAATAGTTCACATAGGAAACAGTTGATTTAGCCTTAGTTTTCTCCAGTGCACCAGATTGATGAATCTTACTTTAACATTTTAAAAAAAGTCTTCCGGGGGACCATTCCCCCGGACCCCCCTAGAAGGGTCAGGGTCCACGACACAGTCTCCCAAATTCCTGTGAGAAACACTGTGTGTGCGCATGGTTATTAAGAGTCATTAGACCAGGGGTTGTGTTCAAGTACGCGTAATGATCTGGTCATTCATCAATAGAAACATTGTGTTGTTATCTGGCTCAGAGAGGGACCAGTCACTCATACGTTTTGGACTCTAGACAAACAGCTTTTACATGTTTGTATTGTAAGACCGCCTCTCAGAGGGCCCATCAGGACTTCCTGTATAGGGGCCCAGAATTTGGTGCAACGCCCCTGCACACACACACACACACACACACACAGCTTTGAGAGTGAATAATGGCGGTGCAGTGATTTGAGTCATGGACAGTTAGAGATCCTCATGTCACCTCTGAGCTTTGGTCTGGCCGCCATGTTCCCCTCCCTCCTCTCTGTCCTCACTCTGATCCATAGCAGAGCCCACACCTTCACACACACTTTCACCTGCAGAGAAAACACATCAACAGAAATCGCCCTGTACATCACACATACACACACACACACACACACACACACACACACACACACACACACACACACACACACACACACACCTGTGTGAGCCATGTCAGACACTATAAAGCTAAATGATTTGTATCATTCCAAACGTCCAGCAGATGGCGCCAGATTAGAGGCGGAAACAGCCCATGCAGAGTGAAGTACAGCAGCCTGTACACACCCATTACTCACTACTACTGCTGCTGTTACACGGGGAAATGCAACGTTTACTACAAGTATTAAGAGCAGAATGTCCTAACCCTGAAAAAACCTTAATCTGACTTCAGATTTGACTTGTTGATCAAATATCCGTCAGATACATGTAGTAGAACAACAAGTCCAAAGTGTCCTGCTGAAGTGCTCAGCTCCTTTACTGCAGTCACCGTACTAACAGCACACTGTCAGAGTAGATTACTGCAGCAACACACTCATATGGAACTAGTACTAACAGCACACTGTCAGAGTAGATTACTGCATCAACACACTCATATGGAACTAGTACTAACAGCTCACTGTCAGAGTAGATTACTGCATCAACACACTCATATGTAACTAGTACTAATAATAATAATAATATAACATTAACACAACATGGAGGATCTTTGTTAACGGCTGTGTCACCTCCTCCGTCTCTAGTTTCCTGTGAAACTCTGAGTTATGAGTTTGGACACATTCCACAACTTTTCTGTTTGTACTGGAACTAGATTTACACTAGAAATAATAAAATATAATGAAATAAGATCATTATTATTACTAACAGTGAGAGCAGAGTGGATCTCTTACCTTCAGCTGCAGCTTTAGAGGAGAAAATAAACTGCGACACGAAGTTCAGGCAGAAGTGAAAGTATTTAAAATAATCTGCGTTACGTCACGGTGCTCTGCCCTGAGTAGAGTCTGCAGGCTTCCTCTCAGGCTCTGCCCCGACACACCCAGCAGTAAGACAGCCTGACAGGCAGCACCCAGGGCAAAAGAGAAGCAAGAAACGTCTGTCTGTGTCTGTGGCACGCTATCTCTGTGAGTTCAATGTAAACATTCAGGCTTCATGTGAATAATGACGGTGCAGTGATTTGAGTCATGGACAGTTAGAGATCCTCATGTCACCTCTGAGCTTTGGTCTGGCCGCCATGTTCCCCTCCCTCCTCTCTGTCCTCACTCTGATCCATAGCAGAGCCCACACCTTCACACACACTTTCACCTGCAGAGAAAACACTATGGGCAGAGGTATGTGTCAGTAGAACTTGAATTCGAATTGATCGACTTGCATTTGAATTATTGATAATTGAATTCAAATTTATACACTGGAATATGAATTGATCTATTTGAATTTGAATTCATTATACTTGAATCTGAATCAGTTAATATTCGAGATGACACATTCAAATAAAAGTTCTAAAATTCAAGTTTTCAAATTCAAGTAGAAAAAATTCAGATTCAAGTAGAGATGTCCTCTAAGCCTCCTTTCCTATAGTGCACATCCGGTTTCTTTGAGGAAGAGCAATCGAGTGCAGGGTCCTCTCCGAATAGTCCAATCTCCTAACCTATAAGCCTCCTTTCCTATAGTCCAATCTCCTAACCTATAAGCCTCCTTTCCTATGCCTTAACCCCTAAACGTCATCGGGGTTAAGGAGAGATGAAAGGTGCTTCCTATCGAACATAGGAAAGGACAGTGCTGTTTCAAATGAATTCGACTCCACTTTTCCTAACCGACGTCATTGCGCGACGGCGAGTATTGCTGACGTGAGTCACTAGCGTGAAACTACACAATTCTCCGAAAATTGACTACAACAAGCTCTCGTTTGATCCATGCGTTCTTTTCATATTGATTTTAATCAGGTTGTCGCCAACAGAGTGAGAATCACTCCCATATATCCCAATTCACATGTGGAATAAAAAGAGGCTACACTTAGCCTATGTTGATGTTGAAATGAACTGCCCCCAGTAACTTCATTAAATGTGAAGTTGGCATTTTATTTTCTTATGGTGTAAATTATGTGCTACGAAAATAACTATTATGAAGTTGGTCTTTTATGAGTTCTTTATTATCTTTGGGGGGGGGGGGTATTTTGTTTTAGCCGAGTTAAATCTTCCTCTCTTCTCCTCTCCTCTCTTCTGTTTTACCTCTCGTTCGTATTCGTGTAGAGTCGGTAAACTCCGGCGGTGGCCTGTTGCTTTAAATCTTGCCGCCGTAAAGGTTTATGGGATACCACTATCTCCTTTCCTTTAGCATAGGTTGGTCAGGAGTAAGCTATGCTAAAGGAGGGTTAAAGGATGAATCGAGGCTCCTTTCCTATGCCTTTCCTAAGCATTTTGTCAGAGCAGAGCGCGTTGCTAAGCAACGTGTCAACAACTTGACGGGAGTGAGTCCTGCAGTGTTTACTCTGGTCACATTAACCACGGCGGCCCGTTAAAGTCACCAAAGAAAAGGAACGGCGGAGACAGACAGACAGACAGACAGACAGACAGACAGACAGACAGACAGACAGACAGACACACACACACACACACAGACAGACAGACAGACAGACACACAGACACACAGACACACAGACAGACACACAGACACAGACAGACAGACACACAGACAGACAGATACAGACAGACAGACACACAGACAGACACACAGACACAGACACAGACAGACAGACAGACAGACAGACAGACACACACACACACAGACCTGCAGAAAGACCTAGCTCTGTCTGCCCCGTCCAAAGACCTGAC
>CASHTC010000756.1:22500-25000 GCA_949357725.1 Hyperoplus immaculatus | reverse complement strand
CAGGACAGACAGAGAGGATGAGAGACAGACAGGATGAGAGACAGACAGACAGGTGAACGCAGAGTCGGCCCGAGGCATAAGCGAACTAAGCGGTTGACATCATATTATGACATCATATTATGACATCATATTATGACATCATATTATGCAAATGTAAGTTATCATACAATACAAAGAATAAAATGTTTTGGTCTAGATAGTTAACAGCCTAAAAATGTAATCAGTTCATCTGGGAGGAAATCCGAAATTATCTGATCATGTCACGTTCACATCCATGCACAGTGTGTATTGAGTTTATTTAAAAACATTTGATAATGGGGCTGCCCTCAGTTGCCCATGCACTGTGTATAGTCTATAGCCTATTTCAGCCTCGTCTGTGGAAAAAAAGATACAGTAGCTGGACAACAGAGTTCTTCTGCTTAGTTCCTCACACTACATTTAAATGCATTCATTATATTACAGAAAAATATGTCTTGTTAAAGAAAAAGAGCACCAAGCCCAAACCAGAGGACCCTGCATAATATTTTATTTTAAATTAATATTTTAATAGAAAATCCATGTGTCCTTCTTCAGTAGCTTCTAATTCGTCTGACCCAGTGTCTCCAAATTATTTGTTCACACAAAATTCCTCAGATTTAGCCTCTTAATTTTCCTCTCAAAGTGCACCAGATTCATGCATTTCACTTTAAAAACTTAAAAAAAAATCTCCCGGGGGGGCATACCCCCGGACCCTCCTAGGAGGGCCGGGATCTCAGCTGTCATATATTTTCACTTATCTGGACATTGGATGCACTGATGCACAGGGGTGGCAAACTCATTTTGGTTGGAGGGCCACATACAGCCTCTCTGGTCTCCAGTGGGCCGGACCAGTAAAATAATGGCAAAATAACGTACATATGTCAACTCTAAATCTTTAGCTTTGTTATTCAGTAATATGCTTTATCACTCATTATCAGGGTCACACGGGATCTCTGTACCCCCCAGGACAGGGTTAGGGACCCCCCAGGACAGGGTTAGGGACCCCCCAGGACAGGGTTAGGGACCCCCCAGGACATGTCTTAGTAAAGGTTGCTGCTGGCCATGGGAATAGGAGCTGCGGCGCTCCGCGCCGCAGCAAAAATTTGGGGGATATTTTTTGACACAATCAATCATCAATATTAGCATGCTATTTGGCCACATGTTGGCCTATTTACAGCCCTCAGAAAACTGACAGCTCTTCTTAGATGCAAGTTAATCAATTCATGGCTTAAAATCCTGAGCTGGGGACCGTTCAGCAGACATTCCTAGCTGTAAGCCACGTAAGTTCCCTAACAGTTGGGAGCGTATGCGACGTGCGGATATGGCACAGGCTCCATGAAGAATGAAAAAAGAAAAAAAAAATTTTTTTTGTTTTTCAGAATTGATTCAAATCAGAATTGATTCGCGGCCAGATCAAAATGTGTCGCGAGTTTGACACATGTGCACTAGCTGAAATCACTACGTGTGGGGATAACATTTGACAAGGGGCAATAATTTGGGCAGCGCTACAGTTGGAGAGGGGCCCCCTGATCAAATTCGGCTTAGGGCCCCATGAAGGCTTGGGCCGGCTCTGGGTGAACGGGTGGAAGTGAGGACGGACAGACAGACAGACAGACAGACAGACAGACAGACAGACAGACAGACAGACAGACAGGATGACAGACAGACAGACAGACAGACAGACAGACAGACAGACAGGTGAATGGGTGGAAGTGAGCGATGACACTCACCTGGATCAGCTGTTCACCTCGGTCAGGACGCTTCTGATCATAGTCTCCTGAGACAGACAGACAGAGAGAGAGACAGACAGACAGACAGACAGACAGACAGAGAGAGAGAGAGAGAGACAGACAGACAGACAGACAGGGAGAGAGAGACAGACAGAGAGAGGGAGAGACAGACAGACAGACAGACACAGAGAGACACACAGGGAGAGAGAGAGAGACAGACAGGGAGAGAGACAGACAGGGAGAGGGAGAGACAGACAGAGAGAGACACAGACAGACAGACAGGGAGAGGGAGAGACAGGGAGAGGGAGAGACAGACAGAGAGAGAGAGAGAGACAGACAGACAGACAGACAGGGAGAGAGACAGAGAGAGAGACAGACAGACAGACAGACAGACAGACAGACGGACAGACAGAGAGAGAGAGAGAGAGACAGACAGGGAGAGAGACAGACAGACAGACAGACAGAAAGAAATGTTAATAAATATAATAAATAAAATAATAATAAACACGCACATTTAGCAATATCTAACTCATGTGTCTGTCTGTCTGTCTGTCTGTCTGTCTGTCTGTCTGTCTGTCTGTCTGTCTGTCTCTGTCTGTCTGTCTGTCTGTCTGTCTGTCTCTCTCTCTCTGTCTGTCTGTCTGTCTGTCTGTCTGTCTGTCTGTCTGTCTGTCTGTACCTATAGTCACATGATCAGCGGTGGCCTCCAGACAGTGAGCGGCTGTGACAACCCAGCGGTCAGACACCAAGGT
>CASHTC010000756.1:7500-10000 GCA_949357725.1 Hyperoplus immaculatus | reverse complement strand
TGCAACGTCACAAAGTTACGGAAGGGTAGACCGCTTTGAACACGTGACTTCTCGACTGGCTAGAATAGTGTTTAGTGCTCGGCACAGACACCCCAGACGGTCAGCAGGGAATACGTCGAAATGCATGTAAGTCATTATTTGATAATTTAGTATGGTTAAGCATGACTATGAATCATCATAACAACGTTTATAGGTCATAAAAGTCAAAAAGCATCATAGGTCCTCTTTAATGCCCGACGAGGTGTCCATGTATCATGTATTAATGGACACTGTGGAGGCGAGAACTGTCCGACGCGCAGCGGAAGACAGTTGCCTTCACGAAGTCCATTTTCCCCCAAAATAAATAACACATTTCACGGAGAATATGACTGGCGAACATGTGTATTATGGGCTACAGCCTGAAGTTACGTGAGGCAGTGACTGACAGCAGTAGCCTGTGTCCAGATCTTATACTATCTATGGTCCAGATAGACAGTGCAGCCGGGCTTTGGTGGCTACATGTCAACTCAGTTACAAACCTTTTTCAAATTAAACAGGAGTCTTACTCACCTTTTTAACGAGATCACCATTGACGTTTAACCAGAGGACATTAAGTTTAGCCACTTTATTGTACTACTATCGTTACTACAGCTCTTGTGTTACGAGCGCCATCCTGTGGTGTCCAGAGGCTATTGCACGGCAGGATATTTTAGGCTTTATAAATCCCTTATCAACACAGTTTAAACAGCGGCGAGCCGGCGACGCATTAAAGTGGACAGAATGTAAACAGTTTCATCTAGGTGTCCATACATCAGGGGTTACAGTTTTTTTCGATTGCTAAAGCACAGTGGGCACAACTGAAACCACATGTGCAAAACTCTTAACACAGTGTGCATCACTAAAATGCACCTGTGCAATTCAGTTCATTTTGCCTCCAAAAGTCACTCACAGCAACAACACTCTTCATACATGTCTCAAAACAAGCTCACTGGTGCAAACACTGGCAACATGTTACAATGAAAAACACACATTGACACACACAACACACAGACCTACAAAACACTAACAACAAGCAGCAAAACATAAAAGATTAACTTTTGATATTTAAAATATTTGAAGTATAAATGATCTGAGTGATTTCAAATAAAACACTTTCATTAGAAAAATACTGTAAGAGTAACATATTTTCATTTGACCGTACCATATTGTTTAGGTGAAACAAGAGTAAATGAAAACAGAGCAATTTGATTCAGTATCTCATGGCCTGAGTGAGTCCAACCTGACCTGCTACACAGTAGCGCCATAACTAGGACATTTGGACTGGACAACAGGCAATATCTTTCAACTTGCTAGTCAGAGGATGGCATTGCATGTAATGTGGATAAGGCTATGTGCTTTTTGAAGCTTTTCTATTTTTATTTGTATGTGTCTAGATGAACTTTACAGTAGGCTAGTATATCAATATTTCAAAAAGTCTGTATGATATTTTTAAATTCAAAAACCTTAAGAAGTTCTAAAAACATTTTTTGCATAAAGCACATCCACGTGCTGTTGCTGCTTTGAAAGAGTAATTCAAATGGTGCATGTGTGTCTCATCTTGATGCTAAAAACTGTTTTGAAAAGGGATTGTTAGGTTTGGTTTCAAGAGTTTCCTTTTTCCAGGGCTGTAATACATACTAAAAACAGAATGTAATAGAGTATAATCTCTCAGACAGAGTGGGTGAGAACTGTTAGGTTCCTCCCTATCTTCAGCATTGAGCCTCACATTTTACAGTGATAAACATCGTATTGTACGTGTATTTAATTTTTCTCTGTATGGAGGTATGCAGCAAACCAGTCTGAGATTCAGTGGAACTCCACATTATCCCTGACAACTACAAAAACAGGAGAGTTTCTTGCCGTTCGATTTCTATCCTGGTGGAACCATTACGTAAAATAATTATTGTAATATTTTATTTTCAAGTTTCGTGCTTTTAGCTGAAATTCAATAAGCAATTTATTTTACATATTAGTCATATTATTGGTACTATTCTTCCACAACTTCAATAAGGTAGATGTAGAATCCAATATTTAGTTTTGAATGAGTTCCTAAGAGTTTTGAAAACAGTGTCTTAGCAATTGAACATTTTGCCAGAAATACACAGTGTTTTTCAGGTTGTTGTCTATGAATGGTAGAAGAGCTCTTGAGTTCTGGTAAAAGTGGTTACTGAATTACTGCATTTTGTGTGAAATGAATGAAAAATTAAACACAGTTTGGAACACATGGACTTCTGCAGTGCACACTGTGTTCAGAGTTTTGCACACGTGGTTTTAGTTGTGCCCACTGTGCTTTAGCGATCGGAAAAAACTGTAATCCACACCTATGGAATGTTCTCCAGCCAATCAGAATAGAGGATTCACACAGACTATGGTATAATACCCAGTAATTCATCACATCTGTACTGAACAGTATTAGAGCCACAGGAGAGGAAAGAAAATGTATTTATTTTGCATTTTGAGAAGAAAATGGTCAGTTCAGGAG
>CASHTC010000756.1:0-5000 GCA_949357725.1 Hyperoplus immaculatus | reverse complement strand
GATAGATAGATAGATAGATAGATAGATAGATAGATAGATAGATAGATGGATGGATGGATGGATGGATGGATGGATGGATGGATGGATGGATGGATGGATGGATGGATGGATGGATGGATGGATAGATAGATAGATAGATAGATAGATAGATAGATAGATAGATAGATAGATAGATAGATAGATAGATAGATAGATAGATAGATAGATAGATAGATAGATAGATAGATAGATAGATAGATAGATAGATAGATGGATGGATGGATGGATGGATAGATAGATAGCTGAGAAAAGCACCAAAGCAACTGAGAAAAACTGTGTAACACTGGATTTATGATCACACTGATGATAATTTTTTGATCTTAATTTGAACATGGATGTGAAATGTTTACAACAGATTGACAACAATCATCAGTTGGAGGTTAAAAGAGGTTTTAATACAAACACAATAGAACAATAAAAGGACAATACTAAAATGCTCAAAACAACTTGAATACTGGAAAACAGTGAGATATGTTGATAGCGGGTTTAGGGTGAAAAATCTCAACTTCTAAAGCACTTACATCAACTAAACTTTCCATAATCATTCTCAGCACTATTCTGAAGGTTATTACAGAAGGATTTGTTCATATGTTGTTCACTGTCTGATTCATGAGACATTTTCTGCTTAAAAAAATTAACAAAAAAAAACAGTTTATGAAATGCTTTTAAAATGTAAATAATGAGGCAGAAAAACACAAAGTTTACACTGTTAGACGACTAAATGAATCAGACTGACTGTGACTCCACAGTGAGTTAAGGGGACTGGGCGACTGTGTCTCAGGTGGTAGAGCGGGTCGGCCGATGATCAAAGGGTTGGCGGTTCGATTCCCGCCCTGCCACCTGTGTCATGGTTGTTGTGTCCTTGGGCAAGACACTTCACCCACCTTGCCTCGTGTGAATGTCGATAGTTAGCCTGCTGCTATCGGTGTATGAATGTGTGTGTGAATTTTAACGTGGGAAAGGAAAACAGGTCTCCCTTGAAAAAGAGTCTTCGGTCTTTTTCCACTTATCCAAACACACAAAATGTTTGTGTGTTTATGGTCATGTCCTGAAAAACTGATAAAAAAAAACAGGTTCAGTTAAATGAGAGACACTTTCCTTTTATGTCCACAGAAAACAGTCTGAGACATTTGATTTCAGCTCGTGAAAACTGGAGCAGAAACCAAAGTGTTGTTTGTGTGATGTCTTCATTGTGACATCACAGTGTGAAGGGTTAAACCCCAAAGGATTATGGGTAACAACAACAGGACATCCTGCTGGGAGGATTAAGGAAGCATGGGTTGCGTTCCGAATCTCCTCCTCTTTCTTTTCTCTATTCTACATACTACATCCGACGATAAAAAGAATCTAGTTAGGATGCAGTAGGCATACTATTGGGACATACTTTGACTTATTTATTTCATCATAACATGGCTCCTTGATCTTGCCTCTTGCTTTTATATCCGTCTCATGTTTGTTTTCATATGGAGGCTTCGTCGATGTGACGTCACTTCACGTGCGCACTGGATTGTGGGTCAGAATCGCCCAGATAGGACGCAGTTTTCAACACTAACAATCTTGGCCGCATGAAGTAGAACATCCGGGTGCTTCTAACCATCCTAAATCTGGCCACAAGAATCGGGACATCCTAAATCTTTATACTACATACTATATAGTAGAAAGTATGAGATTCAGAACGCAACCATGAAAAATATGAAATCGGCTTGAAAGTCATTTGACAGAAGCTTTTACTGCCTCTGTCAAATAGTCCATTATTAGTTTCTGGGATGTTAACGATGCTCCGGGGAACTTCCAGTGTGTGTTCATTCTAGCGCCCCCTTTGGACAAAAGTTCAGGAATCCCAGCTGGGTGGTTAGGGGTGCACACACACAAAGGGTAATGGGACAGGGAAAGGTTAGAACAGGAGTGATACCGGACAAACACAAGCATGCTTTTCTCTATTATATAGTTAGAAATGTGGGACTAACGGGCTGTAGGAAGAGAGACACGCTACTGTGGGAACATAGAGACAGGGCGGAACGCGTCATAATCGGAGGCCACGCCCATCGTGGGGGAAAACAATACACAGCGCTCCATTCACTTTGTATTGAATGACGCCCGTATTCTGCAAACACACTTAATACAAACGTAATACGACATGCCTTTCACAAATACACGTTACTTTCTTTAAAGCCACGACTCTTGTCTGTCTATACGAGCTGTTTTTGTGAAAAATTATTGAGTAATTTTCAATATCGAGACAAAACTCTTAACTAATGTATGCTGTATGCTAGGCTAATGTTAGCCTTCTGCTGTAGGCTAACCATAGGCTAACCCTCACGGACGGTTAAAAACACCTCAATATTGAAAATTACTCAATTATTTTTCACAAAAACAGCTCGTATAGACAGACAAGAGTCGTGGCTTTAAAGAAAGTAACGGTTCTTTGTTAAATGGATGTTCGATTACGTTTTAATTAAGCGTGTTTGCAGAAGACGGGTCTCCTTCAATACAAAGTGAATGGAGCGCTGTTCAATGTTTTCCCCCACGATGGGCGTGGCCTATTTCATGCACTGTCTCTATGGGCTCCCATTGGATCAACAAAGAAAAGCCTTGTTAGGGCGAGTACATCCGGTGGTCGTTGTGTCTCTCTTCTCTCTTGTGTAGTGGAGCTCTCAAACACTTCAGAGTGGGATCATGTGACGGGCAGAGACATTGGAATCGTACATAAAACGCTAAATGTATATTTTCGGAAAGTGTCCCAAGATGCCTTTACAGTATTTTGCTCCTGTTCTCTGCCTGGTTTCAATCCCCATTGATGAACCGTTAGAAATCCAGTCAAACTGTCCACACATGTTCACAGGTCCAACCCTACGCTGTGCTGCTGTAAAGTCCAATCCAGCCCTTCACTCGTTTTATTGATAGTTTAGTCGTTAAAGGTGCAGTCAGTGATTCTGGAGAACGCTTGTTGTCAAAGTCAGTGAATATCTCCTCATGATCCACTACCTGTCTGTACTGTGTGAATATCTCCTCATGATCCACTACCTGTCTGTACTGTGTGAATATCTCCTCATGATCCACTACCTGTCTGTACTGTGTGTGCATGGAAGAAAATACAGTGTTAATGCACAGCCTAGGCTCTGTAAACTGGCATCCAAACAAAGGGCCTATCATAGCTAACAACATGCCAGTTTACAGAGCCTAGGCTTTGTATTAACACTGGATTGTTTTGGGGGGGATCATGAGGTGATATTCACACATTCATTCTGACAAAAAAAAGTGATGTTCACACTGTAAGCGTTCTCCAGAATCACTGAATACACCTTTAAAGGCCAGGACACACCGGCCCGATAACCGCCATCGGACATGGTGGGAGTGTCTGGAGGGGGCGGGGACATGGTGGGAGAGTCTGGAGGGGGCGGGGACAGAGTCTGGAGGGGGCGGGGACAGAGTCTGGAGGGGGCGGGGACATGGTGGGAGAGTCTGGAGGGGGCGGGGACATGGTGGGAGAGTCTGGAGGGGGCGGGGACAGAGTCTGGAGGGGGCGGGGTCATGGTGGGAGAGTCTGGAGGGGGCGGGGTCATGGTGGGGGAGTCTGGAGGGGGCGGGGTCATGGTGGGAGAGTCTGGAGGGGGCGGGGACATGGTGGGAGAGTCTGGAGGGGGCGGGGACAGAGTCTGGAGGGGGCGGGGTGGGAGAGTCTGGAGGGGGCGGGGACATGGTGGGAGTGTCTGGAGGGGGCGGGGACATGGTGGGAGAGTCTGGAGGGGGCGGGGACAGAGTCTGGAGGGGGCGGGGACATGGTGGGAGAGTCTGGAGGGGGCGGGGACAGAGTCTGGAGGGGGCGGGGACATGGTGGGAGTGTCTGGAGGGGGCGGGGACATGGTGGGAGAGTCTGGAGGGGGCGGGGACAGAGTCTGGAGGGGGCGGGGACAGAGTCTGGAGGGGGCGGGGGCATGGTGGGAGAGTCTGGAGGGGGCGGGGACATGGTGGGAGAGTCTGGAGGGGGCGGGGTCATGGTGGGAGAGTCTGGAGGGGGCGGGGACAGAGTCTGGAGGGGGCGGGGTCATGGAGGGAGAGTCTGGAGGGGGCGGGGACAGAGTCTGGAGGGGGCGGGGACAGAGTCTGGAGGGGGCGGGGTCATGGTGGGAGAGTCTGGAGGGGGCGGGGACAGAGTCTGGAGGGGGCGGGGACAGAGTCTGGAGGGGGCGGGGACAGAGTCTGGAGGGGGCGGGGTCATGGTGGGACAGTCTGGAGGGGGCGGGGACACGAATCTGTTTGGTGTGTTCGGTGACGTCGGCCGTCGTAGATGTCGTCGGGCAGCCTTTCAGCCGGAGCGATCTGATTGGTGGAGGGCTCGCCTGTCTCTGCTCTACCACGGCAGCGGAGCAGATGTTGTCAAGGTAGTTTGGGCGAGGAGTGTGTGTGTGTGTGTGTGTGTCTCCGTGTATGTGTGTGTGTGTGTGTGTGTGTGTGTGTGTGTGTGTGTGTCTTTGTGTGTGTGTGTGTGTGTGTGTGTGTGTGTGTGTGTGTGTGTGTGTGTGTGTGTGTGTGTGTGTGTCTCTTTAACAGCTGTACATGTGATCAGCTGTTGTCGGGTGTCTCTGGCTTCAGTCTGATGGCCCAGCTGTTGGCCGACACCACGTCTCCACGGCGATGGATGCGACAGGTGTACACGCCCTCGTTGAACTGGTTAGCAACGATACGAAGATCTCTCTCTTTCATCACCAGGTACCCGGGCACCGAGGCTACCAGCTGCTCCCCATCTTTATACCAGCTGGAGAGAGAGACAGGCAGAGAGAGAGAGAGAGACAGGTATATTAGAGAGAGACAGACAGGCAGAGAGAGAGACAGACAGGTATATTATCACTAGGTAACCAGGGACGGAGGCTACGAGCTGCTCTCCGTCTTTATAGCAGCTGGAGAGAGAGACAGGCAGAGAGAGAGAGAGAGACAGGCAGGGAGAGAGACAGGCAGAGAGA
>CASHTC010000755.1:55000-120580 GCA_949357725.1 Hyperoplus immaculatus | reverse complement strand
GGCAAGCCATGAAAGACTCTTGAAAGCCATTTAGAACAAAAGTTACAGCACATTTGAACAAAGTTGAAAATTAGCCTTATTTCAGTGAGAGCTTCAGAAAGAAGCAATAAATCTTCACTGAAAGCTGATGATAAAATTTGCTTAATATTTCAATGCAAATACTATATATAACTACTGTAGCATGCTGAGTTCTGCTTGGCAAGCCATGAAAGACTCTTGAAAGCCATTTAGAACAAAAGTTACAGCACATTTGAACAAAGTTGAAAATTAGCCTTATTTTAGTGAGAGCTGAAGAAAGAAGCAATAAAACTTCACTGAAAGCTGATGATAAAATTTGCTTAATATTTCAATGCAAATACTATATATAACTACTGTAGCATGCTGAGTTCTGCTTGGCAAGCCATGAAAGACTCTTGAAAGCCATTTAGAACAATAGTTACAGCACATTTGAACAAAGTTGAAAATTAGCCTTATTTCAGTGAGAGCTGAATAAAGAAGCAATAAAACTCCACTGAAAGCTGATGATAAAATTTGCTTAATATTTCAATGCAAATACTATATATAACTACTGTAGCATGCTGAGTTCTGCTTGGCAAGCCATGAAAGACTCTTGAAAGCCATTTAGAACAAAAGTTACAGCACAATTGAACAAAGTTGAAAATTAGCCTTATTTCAGTGAGAGCTGCAGAAAGAAGCAATAAAACTCCACTGAAAGCTGATGATAAAATTTGCTTAATATTTCAATGAAAATACTATATATAACTACTGTAGCATGCTGAGTTCTGCTTGGCCAGCCATGAAAGACTCTTGAAAGCCATTTAGAACAAAAGTTACAGCACATTTGAACAAAGTTGAAAATTAGCTTTATTTTAGTGAGAGCTGCAGAAAGAAGCAATAAAACTTCACTGAAAGCTGATGATAAAATGTGCTTAATATTTCAATGCAAATACTATATATAACTACTGTAGCATGCTGAGTTCTGCTTGGCAAGCCATGAAAGACTCTTGAAAGCCATTTAGAACAAAAGTTACAGCACATTTGAACAAAGTTGAAAATTAGCCTTATTTCAGTGAGAGCTGCAGAAAGAAGCAATAAAACTTCACTGAAAGCTGATGATAAAATTTGCTTAATATTTCAATGCAAATACTATATATAACTACTGTAGCATGCTGAGTTCTGCTTGGCAAGCCATGAAAGACTCTTGAAAGCCATTTAGAACAAAAGTTACAGCACATTTGAACAAAGTTGAAAATTAGCCTTATTTTAGTGAGAGCTGCAGAAAGAAGCAATATAACTTCACTGAAAGCTGATGATAAAATTTGCTTAATATTTCAATGCAAATACTATATATAACTACTGTAGCATGCTGAGTTCTGCTTGGCAAGCCATGAAAGACTCTTGAAAGCCATTTAGAACAAAAGTTACAGCACATTTGAACAAAGTTGAAAATTAGCCTTATTTCAGTGAGAGCTTCAGAAAGAAGCAATAAATCTTCACTGAAAGCTGATGATAAAATTTGCTTAATATTTCAACGCAAATACTATATATAACTACTGTAGCATGCTGAGTTCTGCTTGGCAAGCCATGAAAGACTCTTGAAAGCCATTTAGAACAAAAGTTACAGCACATTTGAACAAAGTTGAAAATTAGCCTTATTTTAGTGAGAGCTGAAGAAAGAAGCAATAAAACTTCACTGAAAGCTGATGATAAAATTTGCTTAATATTTCAATGCAAATACTATATATAACTACTGTAGCATGCTGAGTTCTGCTTGGCAAGCCATGAAAGACTCTTGAAAGCCATTTAGAACAAAAGTTACAGCACATTTGAAGAAAGTTGAAAATTAGCCTTATTTTAGTGAGAGCTGCAGAAAGAAGCAATAAAACTTCACTGAAAGCTGATGATAAAATTTGCTTAATATTTCAATGCAAATACTATATATAACTACTGTAGCATGCTGAGTTCTGCTCTGCAAGCCATGAAAGACTCTTGAAAGCCATTTAGAACAAAAGTTACAGCACATTTGAACAAAGTTGAAAATTAGCCTTATTTTAGTGAGAGCTGCAGAAAGAAGCAATAAAACTTCACTGAAAGCTTATGATAAAATTTGCTTAATATTTCAATGCAAATACTATATATAACTACTGTAGCATGCTGAGTTCTGCTTGGCCAGCCATTGAAAGACTCTTGAAAGCCATTTAGAACAAAAGTTACAGCACATTTGAACAAAGTTGAAAATTAGCTTTATTTTAGTGAGAGCTGCAGAAAGAAGCAATAAAACTTCACTGAAAGCTGATGATAAAATGTGCTTAATATTTCAATGCAAATACTATATATAACTACTGTAGCATGCTGAGTTCTGCTTGGCAAGCCATGAAAGACTCTTGAAAGCCATTTAGAACAAAAGTTACAGCACATTTGAACAAAGTTGAAAATTAGCCTTATTTCAGTGAGAGCTGCAGAAAGAAGCAATAAAACTTCACTGAAAGCTGATGATAAAATTTGCTTAATATTTCAATGCAAATACTATATATAACTACTGTAGCATGCTGAGTTCTGCTTGGCAAGCCATGAAAGACTCTTGAAAGCCATTTAGAACAAAAGTTACAGCACATTTGAACAAAGTTGAAAATTAGCCTTATTTTAGTGAGAGCTGCAGAAAGAAGCAATTTGCTGAAAGCTGATTCACTGAAAGCTGATGATAAAATTTGCTTAATATTTCAATGCAAATACTATATATAACTACTGTAGCATGCTGAGTTCTGCTTGGCAAGCCATGAAAGACTCTTGAAAGCCATTTAGAACAAAAGTTACAGCACATTTGAACAAAGTTGAAAATTAGCCTTATTTTAGTGAGAGCTGCAGAAAGAAGCAATAAAACTTCACTGAAAGCTGATGATAAAATTTGCTTAATATTTCAATGCAAATACTATATATAACTACTGTAGCATGCTGAGTTCTGCTTGGCAAGCCATGAAAGACTCTTGAAAGCCATTTAGAACAAAAGTTACAGCACATTTGAACAAAGTTGAAAATTAGCCTTATTTTAGTGAGAGCTGCAGAAAGAAGCAATAAAACTTCACTGAAAGCTTATGATAAAATTTGCTTAATATTTCAATGCAAATACTATATATAACTACTGTAGCATGCTGAGTTCTGCTTGGCAAGCCATGAAAGACTCTTGAAAGCCATTTAGAACAAAAGTTACAGCACATTTGAACAAAGTTGAAAATTAGCCTTATTTTAGTGAGAGCTGCAGAAAGAAGCAATAAAACTTCACTGAAAGCTGATGATAAAATTTGCTTAATATTTCAATGCAAATACTATATATAACTACTGTAGTTCTGCTTGGCAAGCCATGAAAGACTCTTGAAAGCCATTTAGAACAAAAGTTACAGCACATTTGAACAAAGTTGAAAATTAGCCTTATTTTAGTGAGAGCTGCAGAAAGAAGCAATTTGCTGAAAGCTGATTCACTGAAAGCTGATGATAAAATTTGCTTAATATTTCAATGCAAATACTATATATAACTACTGTAGCATGCTGAGTTCTGCTTGGCAAGCCATGAAAGACTCTTGAAAGCCATTTAGAACAAAAGTTACAGCACATTTGAACAAAGTTGAAAATTAGCCTTATTTTAGTGAGAGCTGCAGAAAGAAGCAATATAACTTCACTGAAAGCTGATGATAAAATTTGCTTAATATTTCAATGCAAATACTATATATAACTACTGTAGCATGCTGAGTTCTGCTTGGCAAGCCATGAAAGACTCTTGAAAGCCATTTAGAACAAAAGTTACAGCACATTTGAACAAAGTTGAAAATTAGCCTTATTTCAGTGAGAGCTGCAGAAAGAAGCAATAAAACTTCACTGAAAGCTGATGATAAAATTTGCTTAATATTTCAATGCAAATACTATATATAACTACTGTAGCATGCTGAGTTCTGCTTGGCAAGCCATGAAAGACTCTTGAAAGCCATTTAGAACAAAAGTTACAGCACATTTGAACAAAGTTGAAAATTAGCCTTATTTCAGTGAGAGCTTCAGAAAGAAGCAATAAATCTTCACTGAAAGCTGATGATAAAATTTGCTTAATATTTCAATGCAAATACTATATATAACTACTGTAGCATGCTGAGTTCTGCTTGGCAAGCCATGAAAGACTCTTGAAAGCCATTTAGAACAAAAGTTACAGCACATTTGAACAAAGTTGAAAATTAGCCTTATTTTAGTGAGAGCTGAAGAAAGAAGCAATAAAACTTCACTGAAAGCTGATGATAAAATTTGCTTAATATTTCAATGCAAATACTATATATAACTACTGTAGCATGCTGAGTTCTGCTTGGCAAGCCATGAAAGACTCTTGAAAGCCATTTAGAACAAAAGTTACAGCACATTTGAAGAAAGTTGAAAATTAGCCTTATTTTAGTGAGAGCTGCAGAAAGAAGCAATAAAACTTCACTGAAAGCTGATGATAAAATTTGCTTAATATTTCAATGCAAATACTATATATAACTACTGTAGCATGCTGAGTTCTGCTCTGCAAGCCATGAAAGACTCTTGAAAGCCATTTAGAACAAAAGTTACAGCACATTTGAACAAAGTTGAAAATTAGCCTTATTTTAGTGAGAGCTGCAGAAAGAAGCAATAAAACTTCACTGAAAGCTTATGATAAAATTTGCTTAATATTTCAATGCAAATACTATATATAACTACTGTAGCATGCTGAGTTCTGCTTGGCAAGCCATGAAAGACTCTTGAAAGCCATTTAGAACAAAAGTTACAGCACATTTGAACAAAGTTGAAAATTAGCCTTATTTTAGTGAGAGCTGCAGAAAGAAGCAATAAAACTTCACTGAAAGCTGATGATAAAATTTGCTTAATATTTCAATGCAAATACTATATATAACTACTGTAGCATGCTGAGTTCTGCTTGGCAAGCCATGAAAGACTCTTGAAAGCCATTTAGAACAAAAGTTACAGCACATTTGAACAAAGTTGAAAATTAGCCTTATTTTAGTGAGAGCTGCAGAAAGAAGCAATTTGCTGAAAGCTGATTCACTGAAAGCTGATGATAAAATTTGCTTAATATTTCAATGCAAATACTATATATAACTACTGTAGCATGCTGAGTTCTGCTTGGCAAGCCATGAAAGACTCTTGAAAGCCATTTAGAACAAAAGTTACAGCACATTTGAACAAAGTTGAAAATTAGCCTTATTTTAGTGAGAGCTGAAGAAAGAAGCAATAAAACTTCACTGAAAGCTGATGATAAAATTTGCTTAATATTTCAATGCAAATACTATATATAACTACTGTAGCATGCTGAGTTCTGCTTGGCAAGCCATGAAAGACTCTTGAAAGCCATTTAGAACAAAAGTTACAGCACATTTGAAGAAAGTTGAAAATTAGCCTTATTTTAGTGAGAGCTGCAAGAAGAAGCAATAAAACTTCACTGAAAGTTGATGATAAAATGTGCTTAATATTTCAATGCAAATACTATATATAACTACTGTAGCATGCTGAGTTCTGCTTGGCAAGCCATGAAAGACTCTTGAAAGCCATTTAGAACAAAAGTTACAGCACATTTGAACAAAGTTGAAAATTAGCCTTATTTCAGTGAGAGCTTCAGAAAGAAGCAATAAATCTTCACTGAAAGCTGATGATAAAATTTGCTTAATATTTCAATGCAAATACTATATATAACTACTGTAGCATGCTGAGTTCTGCTTGGCAAGCCATGAAAGACTCTTGAAAGCCATTTAGAACAAAAGTTACAGCACATTTGAACAAAGTTGAAAATTAGCCTTATTTTAGTGAGAGCTGAAGAAAGAAGCAATAAAACTTCACTGAAAGCTGATGATAAAATTTGCTTAATATTTCAATGCAAATACTATATATAACTACTGTAGCATGCTGAGTTCTGCTTGGCAAGCCATGAAAGACTCTTGAAAGCCATTTAGAACAATAGTTACAGCACATTTGAACAAAGTTGAAAATTAGCCTTATTTCAGTGAGAGCTGAATAAAGAAGCAATAAAACTCCACTGAAAGCTGATGATAAAATTTGCTTAATATTTCAATGCAAATACTATATATAACTACTGTAGCATGCTGAGTTCTGCTTGGCAAGCCATGAAAGACTCTTGAAAGCCATTTAGAACAAAGTTACAGCACAATTGAACAAAGTTGAAAATTAGCCTTATTTCAGTGAGAGCTGCAGAAAGAAGCAATAAAACTCCACTGAAAGCTGATGATAAAATTTGCTTAATATTTCAATGAAAATACTATATATAACTACTGTAGCATGCTGAGTTCTGCTTGGCCAGCCATGAAAGACTCTTGAAAGCCATTTAGAACAAAAGTTACAGCACATTTGAACAAAGTTGAAAATTAGCTTTATTTTAGTGAGAGCTGCAGAAAGAAGCAATAAAACTTCACTGAAAGCTGATGATAAAATGTGCTTAATATTTCAATGCAAATACTATATATAACTACTGTAGCATGCTGAGTTCTGCTTGGCAAGCCATGAAAGACTCTTGAAAGCCATTTAGAACAAAAGTTACAGCACATTTGAACAAAGTTGAAAATTAGCCTTATTTCAGTGAGAGCTGCAGAAAGAAGCAATAAAACTTCACTGAAAGCTGATGATAAAATTTGCTTAATATTTCAATGCAAATACTATATATAACTACTGTAGCATGCTGAGTTCTGCTTGGCAAGCCATGAAAGACTCTTGAAAGCCATTTAGAACAAAAGTTACAGCACATTTGAACAAAGTTGAAAATTAGCCTTATTTTAGTGAGAGCTGCAGAAAGAAGCAATATAACTTCACTGAAAGCTGATGATAAAATTTGCTTAATATTTCAATGCAAATACTATATATAACTACTGTAGCATGCTGAGTTCTGCTTGGCAAGCCATGAAAGACTCTTGAAAGCCATTTAGAACAAAAGTTACAGCACATTTGAACAAAGTTGAAAATTAGCCTTATTTCAGTGAGAGCTTCAGAAAGAAGCAATAAATCTTCACTGAAAGCTGATGATAAAATTTGCTTAATATTTCAACGCAAATACTATATATAACTACTGTAGCATGCTGAGTTCTGCTTGGCAAGCCATGAAAGACTCTTGAAAGCCATTTAGAACAAAAGTTACAGCACATTTGAACAAAGTTGAAAATTAGCCTTATTTTAGTGAGAGCTGAAGAAAGAAGCAATAAAACTTCACTGAAAGCTGATGATAAAATTTGCTTAATATTTCAATGCAAATACTATATATAACTACTGTAGCATGCTGAGTTCTGCTTGGCAAGCCATGAAAGACTCTTGAAAGCCATTTAGAACAAAAGTTACAGCACATTTGAAGAAAGTTGAAAATTAGCCTTATTTTAGTGAGAGCTGCAGAAAGAAGCAATAAAACTTCACTGAAAGCTGATGATAAAATTTGCTTAATATTTCAATGCAAATACTATATATAACTACTGTAGCATGCTGAGTTCTGCTCTGCAAGCCATGAAAGACTCTTGAAAGCCATTTAGAACAAAAGTTACAGCACATTTGAACAAAGTTGAAAATTAGCCTTATTTTAGTGAGAGCTGCAGAAAGAAGCAATAAAACTTCACTGAAAGCTTATGATAAAATTTGCTTAATATTTCAATGCAAATACTATATATAACTACTGTAGCATGCTGAGTTCTGCTTGGCCAGCCATGAAAGACTCTTGAAAGCCATTTAGAACAAAAGTTACAGCACATTTGAACAAAGTTGAAAATTAGCTTTATTTTAGTGAGAGCTGCAGAAAGAAGCAATAAAACTTCACTGAAAGCTGATGATAAAATGTGCTTAATATTTCAATGCAAATACTATATATAACTACTGTAGCATGCTGAGTTCTGCTTGGCAAGCCATGAAAGACTCTTGAAAGCCATTTAGAACAAAAGTTACAGCACATTTGAACAAAGTTGAAAATTAGCCTTATTTCAGTGAGAGCTGCAGAAAGAAGCAATAAAACTTCACTGAAAGCTGATGATAAAATTTGCTTAATATTTCAATGCAAATACTATATATAACTACTGTAGCATGCTGAGTTCTGCTTGGCAAGCCATGAAAGACTCTTGAAAGCCATTTAGAACAAAAGTTACAGCACATTTGAACAAAGTTGAAAATTAGCCTTATTTTAGTGAGAGCTGCAGAAAGAAGCAATATAACTTCACTGAAAGCTGATGATAAAATTTGCTTAATATTTCAATGCAAATACTATATATAACTACTGTAGCATGCTGAGTTCTGCTTGGCAAGCCATGAAAGACTCTTGAAAGCCATTTAGAACAAAAGTTACAGCACATTTGAACAAAGTTGAAAATTAGCCTTATTTCAGTGAGAGCTTCAGAAAGAAGCAATAAATCTTCACTGAAAGCTGATGATAAAATTTGCTTAATATTTCAATGCAAATACTATATATAACTACTGTAGCATGCTGAGTTCTGCTTGGCAAGCCATGAAAGACTCTTGAAAGCCATTTAGAACAAAAGTTACAGCACATTTGAACAAAGTTGAAAATTAGCCTTATTTTAGTGAGAGCTGAAGAAAGAAGCAATAAAACTTCACTGAAAGCTGATGATAAAATTTGCTTAATATTTCAATGCAAATACTATATATAACTACTGTAGCATGCTGAGTTCTGCTTGGCAAGCCATGAAAGACTCTTGAAAGCCATTTAGAACAAAAGTTACAGCACATTTGAAGAAAGTTGAAAATTAGCCTTATTTTAGTGAGAGCTGCAGAAAGAAGCAATAAAACTTCACTGAAAGCTGATGATAAAATTTGCTTAATATTTCAATGCAAATACTATATATAACTACTGTAGCATGCTGAGTTCTGCTCTGCAAGCCATGAAAGACTCTTGAAAGCCATTTAGAACAAAAGTTACAGCACATTTGAACAAAGTTGAAAATTAGCCTTATTTTAGTGAGAGCTGCAGAAAGAAGCAATAAAACTTCACTGAAAGCTTATGATAAAATTTGCTTAATATTTCAATGCAAATACTATATATAACTACTGTAGCATGCTGAGTTCTGCTTGGCAAGCCATGAAAGACTCTTGAAAGCCATTTAGAACAAAAGTTACAGCACATTTGAACAAAGTTGAAAATTAGCCTTATTTTAGTGAGAGCTGCAGAAAGAAGCAATAAAACTTCACTGAAAGCTGATGATAAAATTTGCTTAATATTTCAATGCAAATACTATATATAACTACTGTAGCATGCTGAGTTCTGCTTGGCAAGCCATGAAAGACTCTTGAAAGCCATTTAGAACAAAAGTTACAGCACATTTGAACAAAGTTGAAAATTAGCCTTATTTTAGTGAGAGCTGCAGAATGAAGCAATTTGCTGAAAGCTGATTCACTGAAAGCTGATGATAAAATTTGCTTAATATTTCAATGCAAATACTATATATAACTACTGTAGTTCTGCTTGGCAAGCCATGAAAGACTCTTGAAAGCCATTTAGAACAAAAGTTACAGCACATTTGAACAAAGTTGAAAATTAGCCTTATTTTAGTGAGAGCTGCAGAAAGAAGCAATTTGCTGAAAGCTGATTCACTGAAAGCTGATGATAAAATTTGCTTAATATTTCAATGCAAATACTATATATAACTACTGTAGCATGCTGAGTTCTGCTTGGCAAGCCATGAAAGACTCTTGAAAGCCATTTAGAACAAAAGTTACAGCACATTTGAACAAAGTTGAAAATTAGCCTTATTTTAGTGAGAGCTGCAGAAAGAAGCAATATAACTTCACTGAAAGCTGATGATAAAATTTGCTTAATATTTCAATGCAAATACTATATATAACTACTGTAGCATGCTGAGTTCTGCTTGGCAAGCCATGAAAGACTCTTGAAAGCCATTTAGAACAAAAGTTACAGCACATTTGAACAAAGTTGAAAATTAGCCTTATTTCAGTGAGAGCTGCAGAAAGAAGCAATAAAACTTCACTGAAAGCTGATGATAAAATTTGCTTAATATTTCAATGCAAATACTATATATAACTACTGTAGCATGCTGAGTTCTGCTTGGCAAGCCATGAAAGACTCTTGAAA
Organism: Hyperoplus immaculatus; assembly: GCA_949357725.1. Classification (NCBI taxonomy): domain Eukaryota; kingdom Metazoa; phylum Chordata; class Actinopteri; order Uranoscopiformes; family Ammodytidae; genus Hyperoplus; species Hyperoplus immaculatus. Next base: position 110,481 of record CASHTC010000755.1, on the reverse strand, counting down.
GCCATTTAGAACAAAAGTTACAGCACATTTGAACAAAGTTGAAAATTAGCCTTATTTCAGTGAGAGCTTCAGAAAGAAGCAATAAATCTTCACTGAAAGCTGATGATAAAATTTGCTTAATATTTCAATGCAAATACTATATATAACTACTGTAGCATGCTGAGTTCTGCTTGGCAAGCCATGAAAGACTCTTGAAAGCCATTTAGAACAAAAGTTACAGCACATTTGAACAAAGTTGAAAATTAGCCTTATTTTAGTGAGAGCTGAAGAAAGAAGCAATAAAACTTCACTGAAAGCTGATGATAAAATTTGCTTAATATTTCAATGCAAATACTATATATAACTACTGTAGCATGCTGAGTTCTGCTTGGCAAGCCATGAAAGACTCTTGAAAGCCATTTAGAACAAAAGTTACAGCACATTTGAAGAAAGTTGAAAATTAGCCTTATTTTAGTGAGAGCTGCAGAAAGAAGCAATAAAACTTCACTGAAAGCTGATGATAAAATTTGCTTAATATTTCAATGCAAATACTATATATAACTACTGTAGCATGCTGAGTTCTGCTCTGCAAGCCATGAAAGACTCTTGAAAGCCATTTAGAACAAAAGTTACAGCACATTTGAACAAAGTTGAAAATTAGCCTTATTTTAGTGAGAGCTGCAGAAAGAAGCAATAAAACTTCACTGAAAGCTTATGATAAAATTTGCTTAATATTTCAATGCAAATACTATATATAACTACTGTAGCATGCTGAGTTCTGCTTGGCAAGCCATGAAAGACTCTTGAAAGCCATTTAGAACAAAAGTTACAGCACATTTGAACAAAGTTGAAAATTAGCCTTATTTTAGTGAGAGCTGCAGAAAGAAGCAATAAAACTTCACTGAAAGCTGATGATAAAATTTGCTTAATATTTCAATGCAAATACTATATATAACTACTGTAGCATGCTGAGTTCTGCTTGGCAAGCCATGAAAGACTCTTGAAAGCCATTTAGAACAAAAGTTACAGCACATTTGAACAAAGTTGAAAATTAGCCTTATTTTAGTGAGAGCTGCAGAAAGAAGCAATTTGCTGAAAGCTGATTCACTGAAAGCTGATGATAAAATTTGCTTAATATTTCAATGCAAATACTATATATAACTACTGTAGCATGCTGAGTTCTGCTTGGCAAGCCATGAAAGACTCTTGAAAGCCATTTAGAACAAAAGTTACAGCACATTTGAACAAAGTTGAAAATTAGCCTTATTTTAGTGAGAGCTGAAGAAAGAAGCAATAAAACTTCACTGAAAGCTGATGATAAAATTTGCTTAATATTTCAATGCAAATACTATATATAACTACTGTAGCATGCTGAGTTCTGCTTGGCAAGCCATGAAAGACTCTTGAAAGCCATTTAGAACAAAAGTTACAGCACATTTGAAGAAAGTTGAAAATTAGCCTTATTTTAGTGAGAGCTGCAAGAAGAAGCAATAAAACTTCACTGAAAGTTGATGATAAAATGTGCTTAATATTTCAATGCAAATACTATATATAACTACTGTAGCATGCTGAGTTCTGCTTGGCAAGCCATGAAAGACTCTTGAAAGCCATTTAGAACAAAAGTTACAGCACATTTGAACAAAGTTGAAAATTAGCCTTATTTCAGTGAGAGCTTCAGAAAGAAGCAATAAATCTTCACTGAAAGCTGATGATAAAATTTGCTTAATATTTCAATGCAAATACTATATATAACTACTGTAGCATGCTGAGTTCTGCTTGGCAAGCCATGAAAGACTCTTGAAAGCCATTTAGAACAAAAGTTACAGCACATTTGAACAAAGTTGAAAATTAGCCTTATTTTAGTGAGAGCTGAAGAAAGAAGCAATAAAACTTCACTGAAAGCTGATGATAAAATTTGCTTAATATTTCAATGCAAATACTATATATAACTACTGTAGCATGCTGAGTTCTGCTTGGCAAGCCATGAAAGACTCTTGAAAGCCATTTAGAACAATAGTTACAGCACATTTGAACAAAGTTGAAAATTAGCCTTATTTCAGTGAGAGCTGAATAAAGAAGCAATAAAACTCCACTGAAAGCTGATGATAAAATTTGCTTAATATTTCAATGCAAATACTATATATAACTACTGTAGCATGCTGAGTTCTGCTTGGCAAGCCATGAAAGACTCTTGAAAGCCATTTAGAACAAAAGTTACAGCACAATTGAACAAAGTTGAAAATTAGCCTTATTTCAGTGAGAGCTGCAGAAAGAAGCAATAAAACTCCACTGAAAGCTGATGATAAAATTTGCTTAATATTTCAATGAAAATACTATATATAACTACTGTAGCATGCTGAGTTCTGCTTGGCCAGCCATGAAAGACTCTTGAAAGCCATTTAGAACAAAAGTTACAGCACATTTGAACAAAGTTGAAAATTAGCTTTATTTTAGTGAGAGCTGCAGAAAGAAGCAATAAAACTTCACTGAAAGCTGATGATAAAATGTGCTTAATATTTCAATGCAAATACTATATATAACTACTGTAGCATGCTGAGTTCTGCTTGGCAAGCCATGAAAGACTCTTGAAAGCCATTTAGAACAAAAGTTACAGCACATTTGAACAAAGTTGAAAATTAGCCTTATTTCAGTGAGAGCTGCAGAAAGAAGCAATAAAACTTCACTGAAAGCTGATGATAAAATTTGCTTAATATTTCAATGCAAATACTATATATAACTACTGTAGCATGCTGAGTTCTGCTTGGCAAGCCATGAAAGACTCTTGAAAGCCATTTAGAACAAAAGTTACAGCACATTTGAACAAAGTTGAAAATTAGCCTTATTTTAGTGAGAGCTGCAGAAAGAAGCAATATAACTTCACTGAAAGCTGATGATAAAATTTGCTTAATATTTCAATGCAAATACTATATATAACTACTGTAGCATGCTGAGTTCTGCTTGGCAAGCCATGAAAGACTCTTGAAAGCCATTTAGAACAAAAGTTACAGCACATTTGAACAAAGTTGAAAATTAGCCTTATTTCAGTGAGAGCTTCAGAAAGAAGCAATAAATCTTCACTGAAAGCTGATGATAAAATTTGCTTAATATTTCAACGCAAATACTATATATAACTACTGTAGCATGCTGAGTTCTGCTTGGCAAGCCATGAAAGACTCTTGAAAGCCATTTAGAACAAAAGTTACAGCACATTTGAACAAAGTTGAAAATTAGCCTTATTTTAGTGAGAGCTGAAGAAAGAAGCAATAAAACTTCACTGAAAGCTGATGATAAAATTTGCTTAATATTTCAATGCAAATACTATATATAACTACTGTAGCATGCTGAGTTCTGCTTGGCAAGCCATGAAAGACTCTTGAAAGCCATTTAGAACAAAAGTTACAGCACATTTGAAGAAAGTTGAAAATTAGCCTTATTTTAGTGAGAGCTGCAGAAAGAAGCAATAAAACTTCACTGAAAGCTGATGATAAAATTTGCTTAATATTTCAATGCAAATACTATATATAACTACTGTAGCATGCTGAGTTCTGCTCTGCAAGCCATGAAAGACTCTTGAAAGCCATTTAGAACAAAAGTTACAGCACATTTGAACAAAGTTGAAAATTAGCCTTATTTTAGTGAGAGCTGCAGAAAGAAGCAATAAAACTTCACTGAAAGCTTATGATAAAATTTGCTTAATATTTCAATGCAAATACTATATATAACTACTGTAGCATGCTGAGTTCTGCTTGGCCAGCCATGAAAGACTCTTGAAAGCCATTTAGAACAAAAGTTACAGCACATTTGAACAAAGTTGAAAATTAGCTTTATTTTAGTGAGAGCTGCAGAAAGAAGCAATAAAACTTCACTGAAAGCTGATGATAAAATGTGCTTAATATTTCAATGCAAATACTATATATAACTACTGTAGCATGCTGAGTTCTGCTTGGCAAGCCATGAAAGACTCTTGAAAGCCATTTAGAACAAAAGTTACAGCACATTTGAACAAAGTTGAAAATTAGCCTTATTTCAGTGAGAGCTGCAGAAAGAAGCAATAAAACTTCACTGAAAGCTGATGATAAAATTTGCTTAATATTTCAATGCAAATACTATATATAACTACTGTAGCATGCTGAGTTCTGCTTGGCAAGCCATGAAAGACTCTTGAAAGCCATTTAGAACAAAAGTTACAGCACATTTGAACAAAGTTGAAAATTAGCCTTATTTTAGTGAGAGCTGCAGAAAGAAGCAATATAACTTCACTGAAAGCTGATGATAAAATTTGCTTAATATTTCAATGCAAATACTATATATAACTACTGTAGCATGCTGAGTTCTGCTTGGCAAGCCATGAAAGACTCTTGAAAGCCATTTAGAACAAAAGTTACAGCACATTTGAACAAAGTTGAAAATTAGCCTTATTTCAGTGAGAGCTTCAGAAAGAAGCAATAAATCTTCACTGAAAGCTGATGATAAAATTTGCTTAATATTTCAATGCAAATACTATATATAACTACTGTAGCATGCTGAGTTCTGCTTGGCAAGCCATGAAAGACTCTTGAAAGCCATTTAGAACAAAAGTTACAGCACATTTGAACAAAGTTGAAAATTAGCCTTATTTTAGTGAGAGCTGAAGAAAGAAGCAATAAAACTTCACTGAAAGCTGATGATAAAATTTGCTTAATATTTCAATGCAAATACTATATATAACTACTGTAGCATGCTGAGTTCTGCTTGGCAAGCCATGAAAGACTCTTGAAAGCCATTTAGAACAAAAGTTACAGCACATTTGAAGAAAGTTGAAAATTAGCCTTATTTTAGTGAGAGCTGCAGAAAGAAGCAATAAAACTTCACTGAAAGCTGATGATAAAATTTGCTTAATATTTCAATGCAAATACTATATATAACTACTGTAGCATGCTGAGTTCTGCTCTGCAAGCCATGAAAGACTCTTGAAAGCCATTTAGAACAAAAGTTACAGCACATTTGAACAAAGTTGAAAATTAGCCTTATTTTAGTGAGAGCTGCAGAAAGAAGCAATAAAACTTCACTGAAAGCTTATGATAAAATTTGCTTAATATTTCAATGCAAATACTATATATAACTACTGTAGCATGCTGAGTTCTGCTTGGCAAGCCATGAAAGACTCTTGAAAGCCATTTAGAACAAAAGTTACAGCACATTTGAACAAAGTTGAAAATTAGCCTTATTTTAGTGAGAGCTGCAGAAAGAAGCAATAAAACTTCACTGAAAGCTGATGATAAAATTTGCTTAATATTTCAATGCAAATACTATATATAACTACTGTAGCATGCTGAGTTCTGCTTGGCAAGCCATGAAAGACTCTTGAAAGCCATTTAGAACAAAAGTTACAGCACATTTGAACAAAGTTGAAAATTAGCCTTATTTTAGTGAGAGCTGCAGAATGAAGCAATTTGCTGAAAGCTGATTCACTGAAAGCTGATGATAAAATTTGCTTAATATTTCAATGCAAATACTATATATAACTACTGTAGCATGCTGAGTTCTGCTTGGCAAGCCATGAAAGACTCTTGAAAGCCATTTAGAACAAAAGTTACAGCACATTTGAACAAAGTTGAAAATTAGCCTTATTTTAGTGAGAGCTGAAGAAAGAAGCAATAAAACTTCACTGAAAGCTGATGATAAAATTTGCTTAATATTTCAATGCAAATACTATATATAACTACTGTAGCATGCTGAGTTCTGCTTGGCAAGCCATGAAAGACTCTTGAAAGCCATTTAGAACAAAAGTTACAGCACATTTGAAGAAAGTTGAAAATTAGCCTTATTTTAGTGAGAGCTGCAAGAAGAAGCAATAAAACTTCACTGAAAGCTGATGATAAAATGTGCTTAATATTTCAATGCAAATACTATATATAACTACTGTAGCATGCTGAGTTCTGCTTGGCAAGCCATGAAAGACTCTTGAAAGCCATTTAGAACAAAAGTTACAGCACATTTGAACAAAGTTGAAAATTAGCCTTATTTCAGTGAGAGCTTCAGAAAGAAGCAATAAATCTTCACTGAAAGCTGATGATAAAATTTGCTTAATATTTCAATGCAAATACTATATATAACTACTGTAGCATGCTGAGTTCTGCTTGGCAAGCCATGAAAGACTCTTGAAAGCCATTTAGAACAAAAGTTACAGCACATTTGAACAAAGTTGAAAATTAGCCTTATTTTAGTGAGAGCTGAAGAAAGAAGCAATAAAACTTCACTGAAAGCTGATGATAAAATTTGCTTAATATTTCAATGCAAATACTATATATAACTACTGTAGCATGCTGAGTTCTGCTTGGCAAGCCATGAAAGACTCTTGAAAGCCATTTAGAACAAAAGTTACAGCACATTTGAAGAAAGTTGAAAATTAGCCTTATTTTAGTGAGAGCTGCAAGAAGAAGCAATAAAACTTCACTGAAAGTTGATGATAAAATGTGCTTAATATTTCAATGCAAATACTATATATAACTACTGTAGCATGCTGAGTTCTGCTTGGCAAGCCATGAAAGACTCTTGAAAGCCATTTAGAACAAAAGTTACAGCACATTTGAACAAAGTTGAAAATTAGCCTTATTTCAGTGAGAGCTTCAGAAAGAAGCAATAAATCTTCACTGAAAGCTGATGATAAAATTTGCTTAATATTTCAATGCAAATACTATATATAACTACTGTAGCATGCTGAGTTCTGCTTGGCAAGCCATGAAAGACTCTTGAAAGCCATTTAGAACAAAAGTTACAGCACATTTGAACAAAGTTGAAAATTAGCCTTATTTTAGTGAGAGCTGAAGAAAGAAGCAATAAAACTTCACTGAAAGCTGATGATAAAATTTGCTTAATATTTCAATGCAAATACTATATATAACTACTGTAGCATGCTGAGTTCTGCTTGGCAAGCCATGAAAGACTCTTGAAAGCCATTTAGAACAATAGTTACAGCACATTTGAACAAAGTTGAAAATTAGCCTTATTTCAGTGAGAGCTGAATAAAGAAGCAATAAAACTCCACTGAAAGCTGATGATAAAATTTGCTTAATATTTCAATGCAAATACTATATATAACTACTGTAGCATGCTGAGTTCTGCTTGGCAAGCCATGAAAGACTCTTGAAAGCCATTTAGAACAAAAGTTACAGCACATTTGAACAAAGTTGAAAATTAGCCTTATTTTAGTGAGAGCTGAAGAAAGAAGCAATAAAACTTCACTGAAAGCTGATGATAAAATTTGCTTAATATTTCAATGCAAATACTATATATAACTACTGTAGCATGCTGAGTTCTGCTTGGCAAGCCATGAAAGACTCTTGAAAGCCATTTAGAACAAAAGTTACAGCACATTTGAAGAAAGTTGAAAATTAGCCTTATTTTAGTGAGAGCTGCAGAAAGAAGCAATAAAACTTCACTGAAAGCTGATGATAAAATTTGCTTAATATTTCAATGCAAATACTATATATAACTACTGTAGCATGCTGAGTTCTGCTCTGCAAGCCATGAAAGACTCTTGAAAGCCATTTAGAACAAAAGTTACAGCACATTTGAACAAAGTTGAAAATTAGCCTTATTTTAGTGAGAGCTGCAGAAAGAAGCAATAAAACTTCACTGAAAGCTTATGATAAAATTTGCTTAATATTTCAATGCAAATACTATATATAACTACTGTAGCATGCTGAGTTCTGCTTGGCCAGCCATGAAAGACTCTTGAAAGCCATTTAGAACAAAAGTTACAGCACATTTGAACAAAGTTGAAAATTAGCTTTATTTTAGTGAGAGCTGCAGAAAGAAGCAATAAAACTTCACTGAAAGCTGATGATAAAATGTGCTTAATATTTCAATGCAAATACTATATATAACTACTGTAGCATGCTGAGTTCTGCTTGGCAAGCCATGAAAGACTCTTGAAAGCCATTTAGAACAAAAGTTACAGCACATTTGAACAAAGTTGAAAATTAGCCTTATTTCAGTGAGAGCTGCAGAAAGAAGCAATAAAACTTCACTGAAAGCTGATGATAAAATTTGCTTAATATTTCAATGCAAATACTATATATAACTACTGTAGCATGCTGAGTTCTGCTTGGCAAGCCATGAAAGACTCTTGAAAGCCATTTAGAACAAAAGTTACAGCACATTTGAACAAAGTTGAAAATTAGCCTTATTTTAGTGAGAGCTGCAGAAAGAAGCAATATAACTTCACTGAAAGCTGATGATAAAATTTGCTTAATATTTCAATGCAAATACTATATATAACTACTGTAGCATGCTGAGTTCTGCTTGGCAAGCCATGAAAGACTCTTGAAAGCCATTTAGAACAAAAGTTACAGCACATTTGAACAAAGTTGAAAATTAGCCTTATTTCAGTGAGAGCTTCAGAAAGAAGCAATAAATCTTCACTGAAAGCTGATGATAAAATTTGCTTAATATTTCAATGCAAATACTATATATAACTACTGTAGCATGCTGAGTTCTGCTTGGCAAGCCATGAAAGACTCTTGAAAGCCATTTAGAACAAAAGTTACAGCACATTTGAACAAAGTTGAAAATTAGCCTTATTTTAGTGAGAGCTGAAGAAAGAAGCAATAAAACTTCACTGAAAGCTGATGATAAAATTTGCTTAATATTTCAATGCAAATACTATATATAACTACTGTAGCATGCTGAGTTCTGCTTGGCAAGCCATGAAAGACTCTTGAAAGCCATTTAGAACAAAAGTTACAGCACATTTGAAGAAAGTTGAAAATTAGCCTTATTTTAGTGAGAGCTGCAGAAAGAAGCAATAAAACTTCACTGAAAGCTGATGATAAAATTTGCTTAATATTTCAATGCAAATACTATATATAACTACTGTAGCATGCTGAGTTCTGCTCTGCAAGCCATGAAAGACTCTTGAAAGCCATTTAGAACAAAAGTTACAGCACATTTGAACAAAGTTGAAAATTAGCCTTATTTTAGTGAGAGCTGCAGAAAGAAGCAATAAAACTTCACTGAAAGCTTATGATAAAATTTGCTTAATATTTCAATGCAAATACTATATATAACTACTGTAGCATGCTGAGTTCTGCTTGGCAAGCCATGAAAGACTCTTGAAAGCCATTTAGAACAAAAGTTACAGCACATTTGAACAAAGTTGAAAATTAGCCTTATTTTAGTGAGAGCTGCAGAAAGAAGCAATAAAACTTCACTGAAAGCTGATGATAAAATTTGCTTAATATTTCAATGCAAATACTATATATAACTACTGTAGCATGCTGAGTTCTGCTTGGCAAGCCATGAAAGACTCTTGAAAGCCATTTAGAACAAAAGTTACAGCACATTTGAACAAAGTTGAAAATTAGCCTTATTTTAGTGAGAGCTGCAGAATGAAGCAATTTGCTGAAAGCTGATTCACTGAAAGCTGATGATAAAATTTGCTTAATATTTCAATGCAAATACTATATATAACTACTGTAGCATGCTGAGTTCTGCTTGGCAAGCCATGAAAGACTCTTGAAAGCCATTTAGAACAAAAGTTACAGCACATTTGAACAAAGTTGAAAATTAGCCTTATTTTAGTGAGAGCTGAAGAAAGAAGCAATAAAACTTCACTGAAAGCTGATGATAAAATTTGCTTAATATTTCAATGCAAATACTATATATAACTACTGTAGCATGCTGAGTTCTGCTTGGCAAGCCATGAAAGACTCTTGAAAGCCATTTAGAACAAAAGTTACAGCACATTTGAAGAAAGTTGAAAATTAGCCTTATTTTAGTGAGAGCTGCAAGAAGAAGCAATAAAACTTCACTGAAAGCTGATGATAAAATGTGCTTAATATTTCAATGCAAATACTATATATAACTACTGTAGCATGCTGAGTTCTGCTTGGCAAGCCATGAAAGACTCTTGAAAGCCATTTAGAACAAAAGTTACAGCACATTTGAACAAAGTTGAAAATTAGCCTTATTTCAGTGAGAGCTTCAGAAAGAAGCAATAAATCTTCACTGAAAGCTGATGATAAAATTTGCTTAATATTTCAATGCAAATACTATATATAACTACTGTAGCATGCTGAGTTCTGCTTGGCAAGCCATGAAAGACTCTTGAAAGCCATTTAGAACAAAAGTTACAGCACATTTGAACAAAGTTGAAAATTAGCCTTATTTTAGTGAGAGCTGAAGAAAGAAGCAATAAAACTTCACTGAAAGCTGATGATAAAATTTGCTTAATATTTCAATGCAAATACTATATATAACTACTGTAGCATGCTGAGTTCTGCTTGGCAAGCCATGAAAGACTCTTGAAAGCCATTTAGAACAATAGTTACAGCACATTTGAACAAAGTTGAAAATTAGCCTTATTTCAGTGAGAGCTGAATAAAGAAGCAATAAAACTCCACTGAAAGCTGATGATAAAATTTGCTTAATATTTCAATGCAAATACTATATATAACTACTGTAGCATGCTGAGTTCTGCTTGGCAAGCCATGAAAGACTCTTGAAAGCCATTTAGAACAAAAGTTACAGCACATTTGAACAAAGTTGAAAATTAGCCTTATTTTAGTGAGAGCTGAAGAAAGAAGCAATAAAACTTCACTGAAAGCTGATGATAAAATTTGCTTAATATTTCAATGCAAATACTATATATAACTACTGTAGCATGCTGAGTTCTGCTTGGCAAGCCATGAAAGACTCTTGAAAGCCATTTAGAACAAAAGTTACAGCACATTTGAAGAAAGTTGAAAATTAGCCTTATTTTAGTGAGAGCTGCAAGAAGAAGCAATAAAACTTCACTGAAAGCTGATGATAAAATGTGCTTAATATTTCAATGCAAATACTATATATAACTACTGTAGCATGCTGAGTTCTGCTTGGCAAGCCATGAAAGACTCTTGAAAGCCATTTAGAACAAAAGTTACAGCACATTTGAACAAAGTTGAAAATTAGCCTTATTTCAGTGAGAGCTTCAGAAAGAAGCAATAAATCTTCACTGAAAGCTGATGATAAAATTTGCTTAATATTTCAATGCAAATACTATATATAACTACTGTAGCATGCTGAGTTCTGCTTGGCAAGCCATGAAAGACTCTTGAAAGCCATTTAGAACAAAAGTTACAGCACATTTGAACAAAGTTGAAAATTAGCCTTATTTTAGTGAGAGCTGAAGAAAGAAGCAATAAAACTTCACTGAAAGCTGATGATAAAATTTGCTTAATATTTCAATGCAAATACTATATATAACTACTGTAGCATGCTGAGTTCTGCTTGGCAAGCCATGAAAGACTCTTGAAAGCCATTTAGAACAATAGTTACAGCACATTTGAACAAAGTTGAAAATTAGCCTTATTTCAGTGAGAGCTGAATAAAGAAGCAATAAAACTCCACTGAAAGCTGATGATAAAATTTGCTTAATATTTCAATGCAAATACTATATATAACTACTGTAGCATGCTGAGTTCTGCTTGGCAAGCCATGAAAGACTCTTGAAAGCCATTTAGAACAAAAGTTACAGCACAATTGAACAAAGTTGAAAATTAGCCTTATTTCAGTGAGAGCTGCAGAAAGAAGCAATAAAACTCCACTGAAAGCTGATGATAAAATTTGCTTAATATTTCAATGAAAATACTATATATAACTACTGTAGCATGCTGAGTTCTGCTTGGCCAGCCATGAAAGACTCTTGAAAGCCATTTAGAACAAAAGTTACAGCACATTTGAACAAAGTTGAAAATTAGCCTTATTTTAGTGAGAGCTGCAGAAAGAAGCAATAAAACTTCACTGAAAGCTGATGATAAAATGTGCTTAATATTTCAATGCAAATACTATATATAACTACTGTAGCATGCTGAGTTCTGCTTGGCAAGCCATGAAAGACTCTTGAAAGCCATTTAGAACAAAAGTTACAGCACATTTGAACAAAGTTGAAAATTAGCCTTATTTTAGTGAGAGCTGCAGAAAGAAGCAATTTGCTGAAAGCTGATTCACTGAAAGCTGATGATAAAATTTGCTTAATATTTCAATGCAAATACTATATATAACTACTGTAGCATGCTGAGTTCTGCTTGGCAAGCCATGAAAGACTCTTGAAAGCCATTTAGAACAAAAGTTACAGCACATTTGAACAAAGTTGAAAATTAGCCTTATTTTAGTGAGAGCTGCAGAAAGAAGCAATTTGCTGAAAGCTGATTCACTGAAAGCTGATGATAAAATTTGCTTAATATTTCAATGCAAATACTATATATAACTACTGTAGCATGCTGAGTTCTGCTTGGCAAGCCATGAAAGACTCTTGAAAGCCATTTAGAACAAAAGTTACAGCACATTTGAAGAAAGTTGAAAATTAGCCTTATTTTAGTGAGAGCTGCAAGAAGAAGCAATAAAACTTCACTGAAAGCTGATGATAAAATTTGCTTAATATTTCAATGCAAATACTATATATAACTACTGTAGCATGCTGAGTTCTGCTTGGCAAGCCATGAAAGACTCTTGAAAGCCATTTAGAACAAAAGTTACAGCACATTTGAACAAAGTTGAAAATTAGCCTTATTTCAGTGAGAGCTTCAGAAAGAAGCAATAAATCTTCACTGAAAGCTGATGATAAAATTTGCTTAATATTTCAATGCAAATACTATATATAACTACTGTAGCATGCTGAGTTCTGCTTGGCAAGCCATGAAAGACTCTTGAAAGCCATTTAGAACAAAAGTTACAGCACATTTGAACAAAGTTGAAAATTAGCCTTATTTTAGTGAGAGCTGAAGAAAGAAGCAATAGAACTTCACTGAAAGCTGATGATAAAATTTGCTTAATATTTCAATGCAAATACTATATATAACTACTGTAGCATGCTGAGTTCTGCTTGGCAAGCCATGAAAGACTCTTGAAAGCCATTTAGAACAAAAGTTACAGCACATTTGAACAAAGTTGAAAATTAGCCTTATTTTAGTGAGAGCTGCAGAAAGAAGCAATAAAACTTCACTGAAAGCTGATGATAAAATTTGCTTAATATTTCAATGCAAATACTATATATAACTACTGTAGCATGCTGAGTTCTGCTTGGCAAGCCATGAAAGACTCTTGAAAGCTGATGATAAAATTTGCTTAATATTTCAATGCAAATACTATATATAACTACTGTAGCATGCTGAGTTCTGCTTGGCAAGCCATGAAAGACTCTTGAAAGCCATTCAGAACAAAAGTTACAGCACATTTGAACAAAGTTGAAAATTAGCCTTATTTTAGTGAGAGCTGCAGAAAGAAGCAATAAAACTTCACTGAAAGCTGATGATAAAATGTGCTTAATATTTCAATGCAAATACTATATATAACTACTGTAGCATGCTGAGTTCTGCTTGGCAAGCCATGAAAGACTATTGAAAGCCATTTAGAACAAAAGTTACAGCACATTTGAACAAAGTTGAAAATTAGCCTTATTTTAGTGAGAGCTGCAGAAAGAAGCAATTTGCTGAAAGCTGATTCACTGAAAGCTGATGATAAAATTTGCTTAATATTTCAATGCAAATACTATATATAACTACTGTAGCATGCTGAGTTCTGCTTGGCAAGCCATGAAAGACTCTTGAAAGCCATTTAGAACAAAAGTTACAGCACATTTGAACAAAGTTGAAAATTAGCCTTATTTCAGTGAGAGCTGCAGAAAGAAGCAATAAAACTTCACTGAAAGCTGATGATAAAATTTGCTTAATATTTCAATGCAAATACTATATATAACTACTGTAGCATGCTGAGTTCTGCTTGGCAAGCCATGAAAGACTCTTGAAAGCCATTTAGAACAAAAGTTACAGCACATTTGAAGAAAGTTGAAAATTAGCCTTATTTTAGTGAGAGCTGCAAGAAGAGGCAATACAACTTCACTGAAAGCTGATGATAAAATTTGCTTAATATTTCAATGCAAATACTATATATAACTACTGTAGCATGCTGAGTTCTGCTTGGCAAGCCATGAAAGACTCTTGAAAGCCATTTAGAACAAAAGTTACAGCACATTTGAACAAAGTTGAAAATTAGCCTTATTTCAGTGAGAGCTGCAGAAAGAAGCAATAAAACTTCACTGAAAGCTGATGATAAAATTTGCTTAATATTTCAATGCAAATACTATATATAACTACTGTAGCATGCTGAGTTCTGCTTGGCAAGCCATGAAAGACTCTTGAAAGCCATTTAGAACAAAAGTTACAGCACATTTGAACAAAGTTGAAAATTAGCCTTATTTCAGTGAGAGCTGCAGAAAGAAGCAATAAAACTCCACTGAAAGCTGATGATAAAATTTGCTTAATATTTCAATGCAAATACTATATATAACTACTGTAGCATGCTGAGTTCTGCTTGGCAAGCCATGAAAGACTCTTGAAAGCCATTTAGAACAATAGTTACAGCACATTTGAACAAAGTTGAAAATTAGCCTTATTTCAGTGAGAGCTGCAGAAAGAAGCAATAAAACTCCACTGAAAGCTGATGATAAAATTTGCTTAATATTTCAATGCAAATACTATATATAACTACTGTAGCATGCTGAGTTCTGCTTGGCCAGCCATGAAAGACTCTTGAAAGCCATTTAGAACAAAAGTTACAGCACATTTGAACAAAGTTGAAAATTAGCCTTATTTTAGTGAGAGCTGCAGAAAGAAGCAATAAAACTTCACTGAAAGCTGATGATAAAATGTGCTTAATATTTCAATGCAAATACTATATATAACTACTGTAGCATGCTGAGTTCTGCTTGGCAAGCCATGAAAGACTCTTGAAAGCCATTTAGAACAAAAGTTACAGCACATTTGAAGAAAGTTGAAAATTAGCCTTATTTCAGTGAGAGCTGCAGAAAGAAGCAATAAAACTCCACTGAAAGCTGATGATAAAATTTGCTTAATATTTCAATGCAAATACTATATATAACTACTGTAGCATGCTGAGTTCTGCTTGGCAAGCCATGAAAGACTCTTGAAAGCCATTTAGAACAAAAGTTACAGCACATTTGAACAAAGTTGAAAATTAGCCTTATTTCAGTGAGAGCTGCAGAAAGAAGCAATAAAACTTCACTGAACGCTGATGATAAAATTTGCTTAATATTTCAATGCAAATACTATATATAACTACTGTAGCATGCTGAGTTCTGCTTGGCAAGCCATGAAAGACTCTTGAAAGCCATTTAGAACAAAAGTTACAGCACATTTGAACAAAGTTGAAAATTAGCCTTATTTCAGTGAGAGCTGCAGAAAGAAGCAATAAAACTCCACTGAAAGCTGATGATAAAATTTGCTTAATATTTCAATGCAAATACTATATATAACTACTGTAGCATGCTGAGTTCTGCTTGGCCAGCCATGAAAGACTCTTGAAAGCCATTTAGAACAAAAGTTACAGCACATTTGAACAAAGTTGAAAATTAGCCTTATTTTAGTGAGAGCTGCAGAAAGAAGCAATAAAACTTCACTGAAAGCTGATGATAAAATGTGCTTAATATTTCAATGCAAATACTATATATAACTACTGTAGCATGCTGAGTTCTGCTTGGCAAGCCATGAAAGACTATTGAAAGCCATTTAGAACAAAAGTTACAGCACATTTGAACAAAGTTGAAAATTAGCCTTATTTTAGTGAGAGCTGCAGAAAGAAGCAATTTGCTGAAAGCTGATTCACTGAAAGCTGATGATAAAATTTGCTTAATATTTCAATGCAAATACTATATATAACTACTGTAGCATGCTGAGTTCTGCTTGGCAAGCCATGAAAGACTCTTGAAAGCCATTTAGAACAATAGTTACAGCACATTTGAACAAAGTTGAAAATTAGCCTTATTTCAGTGAGAGCTGCAGAAAGAAGCAATAAAACTCCACTGAAAGCTGATGATAAAATTTGCTTAATATTTCAATGCAAATACTATATATAACTACTGTAGCATGCTGGGTTCTGCTTGGCCAGCCATGAAAGACTCTTGAAAGCCATTTAGAACAAAAGTTACAGCACATTTGAACAAAGTTGAAAATTAGCCTTATTTCAGTGAGAGCTGCAGAAAGAAGCAATAAAACTCCACTTAAAGCTGATGATAAAATTTGCTTAATATTTCAATGCAAATACTATATATAACTACTGTAGCATGCTGAGTTCTGCTTGGCCAGCCATGAAAGACTCTTGAAAGCCATTTAGAACAAAAGTTACAGCACATTTGAACAAAGTTGAAAATTAGCCTTATTTTAGTGAGAGCTGCAGAAAGAAGCAATAAAACTTCAGTGAAAGCTGATGATAAAATGTGCTTAATATTTCAATGCAAATACTATATATAACTACTGTAGCATGCTGAGTTCTGCTTGGCAAGCCATGAAAGACTCTTGAAAGCCATTTAGAACAAAAGTTACAGCACATTTGAAGAAAGTTGAAAATTAGCCTTATTTCAGTGAGAGCTGCAGAAAGAAGCAATAAAACTCCACTGAAAGCTGATGATAAAATTTGCTTAATATTTCAATGCAAATACTATATATAACTACTGTAGCATGCTGAGTTCTGCTTGGCCAGCCATGAAAGACTCTTGAAAGCCATTTAGAACAAAAGTTACAGCACATTTGAACAAAGTTGAAAATTAGCCTTATTTTAGTGAGAGCTGCAGAAAGAAGCAATAAAACTTCACTGAAAGCTGATGATAAAATGTGCTTAATATTTCAATGCAAATACTATATATAACTACTGTAGCATGCTGAGTTCTGCTTGGCAAGCCATGAAAGACTCTTGAAAGCCATTTAGAACAAAAGTTACAGCACATTTGAACAAAGTTGAAAATTAGCCTTATTTCAGTGAGAGCTGCAGAAAGAAGCAATAAAACTTCACTGAAAGCTGATGATAAAATTTGCTTAATATTTCAATGCAAATACTATATATAACTACTGTAGCATGCTGAGTTCTGCTTGGCAAGCCATGAAAGACTCTTGAAAGCCATTTAGAACAAAAGTTACAGCACATTTGAACAAAGTTGAAAATTAGCCTTATTTCAGTGAGAGCTGCAGAAAGAAGCAATAAAACTCCACTGAAAGCTGATGATAAAATTTGCTTAATATTTCAATAGAAATACTATATATAACTACTGTAGCATGCTGAGTTCTGCTTGGCCAGCCATGAAAGACTCTTGAAAGCCATTTAGAACAAAAGTTACAGCACATTTGAACAAAGTTGAAAATTAGCCTTATTTTAGTGAGAGCTGCAGAAAGAAGCAATTTGCTGAAAGCTGATTCACTGAAAGCTGATGATAAAATTTGCTTAATATTTCAATGCAAATACTATATATAACTACTGTAGCATGCTGAGTTCTGCTTGGCAAGCCATGAAAGACTCTTGAAAGCCATTTAGAACAAAAGTTACAGCACATTTGAACAAAGTTGAAAATTAGCCTTATTTTAGTGAGAGCTGCAGAAAGAAGCAATTTGCTGAAAGCTGATTCACTGAAAGCTGATGATAAAATTTGCTTAATATTTCAATGCAAATACTATATATAACTACTGTAGCATGCTGAGTTCTGCTTGGCAAGCCATGAAAGACTCTTGAAAGCCATTTAGAACAAAAGTTACAGCACATTTGAAGAAAGTTGAAAATTAGCCTTATTTTAGTGAGAGCTGCAAGAAGAAGCAATAAAACTTCACTGAAAGCTGATGATAAAATTTGCTTAATATTTCAATGCAAATACTATATATAACTACTGTAGCATGCTGAGTTCTGCTTGGCAAGCCATGAAAGACTCTTGAAAGCCATTTAGAACAAAAGTTACAGCACATTTGAACAAAGTTGAAAATTAGCCTTATTTCAGTGAGAGCTTCAGAAAGAAGCAATAAATCTTCACTGAAAGCTGATGATAAAATTTGCTTAATATTTCAATGCAAATACTATATATAACTACTGTAGCATGCTGAGTTCTGCTTGGCAAGCCATGAAAGACTCTTGAAAGCCATTTAGAACAAAAGTTACAGCACATTTGAACAAAGTTGAAAATTAGCCTTATTTTAGTGAGAGCTGAAGAAAGAAGCAATAGAACTTCACTGAAAGCTGATGATAAAATTTGCTTAATATTTCAATGCAAATACTATATATAACTACTGTAGCATGCTGAGTTCTGCTTGGCAAGCCATGAAAGACTCTTGAAAGCCATTTAGAACAAAAGTTACAGCACATTTGAACAAAGTTGAAAATTAGCCTTATTTTAGTGAGAGCTGCAGAAAGAAGCAATAAAACTTCACTGAAAGCTGATGATAAAATTTGCTTAATATTTCAATGCAAATACTATATATAACTACTGTAGCATGCTGAGTTCTGCTTGGCAAGCCATGAAAGACTCTTGAAAGCTGATGATAAAATTTGCTTAATATTTCAATGCAAATACTATATATAACTACTGTAGCATGCTGAGTTCTGCTTGGCAAGCCATGAAAGACTCTTGAAAGCCATTCAGAACAAAAGTTACAGCACATTTGAACAAAGTTGAAAATTAGCCTTATTTTAGTGAGAGCTGCAGAAAGAAGCAATAAAACTTCACTGAAAGCTGATGATAAAATGTGCTTAATATTTCAATGCAAATACTATATATAACTACTGTAGCATGCTGAGTTCTGCTTGGCAAGCCATGAAAGACTATTGAAAGCCATTTAGAACAAAAGTTACAGCACATTTGAACAAAGTTGAAAATTAGCCTTATTTTAGTGAGAGCTGCAGAAAGAAGCAATTTGCTGAAAGCTGATTCACTGAAAGCTGATGATAAAATTTGCTTAATATTTCAATGCAAATACTATATATAACTACTGTAGCATGCTGAGTTCTGCTTGGCAAGCCATGAAAGACTCTTGAAAGCCATTTAGAACAAAAGTTACAGCACATTTGAACAAAGTTGAAAATTAGCCTTATTTCAGTGAGAGCTGCAGAAAGAAGCAATAAAACTTCACTGAAAGCTGATGATAAAATTTGCTTAATATTTCAATGCAAATACTATATATAACTACTGTAGCATGCTGAGTTCTGCTTGGCAAGCCATGAAAGACTCTTGAAAGCCATTTAGAACAAAAGTTACAGCACATTTGAAGAAAGTTGAAAATTAGCCTTATTTTAGTGAGAGCTGCAAGAAGAGGCAATACAACTTCACTGAAAGCTGATGATAAAATTTGCTTAATATTTCAATGCAAATACTATATATAACTACTGTAGCATGCTGAGTTCTGCTTGGCAAGCCATGAAAGACTCTTGAAAGCCATTTAGAACAAAAGTTACAGCACATTTGAAGAAAGTTGAAAATTAGCCTTATTTTAGTGAGAGCTGCAAGAAGAAGCAATAAAACTTCACTGAAAGCTGATGATAAAATGTGCTTAATATTTCAATGCAAATACTATATATAACTACTGTAGCATGCTGAGTTCTGCTTGGCAAGCCATGAAAGACTCTTGAAAGCCATTTAGAACAAAAGTTACAGCACATTTGAAGAAAGTTGAAAATTAGCCTTATTTCAGTGAGAGCTGCAGAAAGAAGCAATAAAACTCCACTGAAAGCTGATGATAAAATTTGCTTAATATTTCAATGCAAATACTATATATAACTACTGTAGCATGCTGAGTTCTGCTTGGCCAGCCATGAAAGACTCTTGAAAGCCATTTAGAACAAAAGTTACAGCACATTTGAACAAAGTTGAAAATTAGCCTTATTTTAGTGAGAGCTGCAGAAAGAAGCAATAAAACTTCACTGAAAGCTGATGATAAAATGTGCTTAATATTTCAATGCAAATACTATATATAACTACTGTAGCATGCTGAGTTCTGCTTGGCAAGCCATGAAAGACTCTTGAAAGCCATTTAGAACAAAAGTTACAGCACATTTGAACAAAGTTGAAAATTAGCCTTATTTCAGTGAGAGCTGCAGAAAGAAGCAATAAAACTTCACTGAAAGCTGATGATAAAATTTGCTTAATATTTCAATGCAAATACTATATATAACTACTGTAGCATGCTGAGTTCTGCTTGGCAAGCCATGAAAGACTCTTGAAAGCCATTTAGAACAAAAGTTACAGCACATTTGAACAAAGTTGAAAATTAGCCTTATTTCAGTGAGAGCTGCAGAAAGAAGCAATAAAACTCCACTGAAAGCTGATGATAAAATTTGCTTAATATTTCAATAGAAATACTATATATAACTACTGTAGCATGCTGAGTTCTGCTTGGCCAGCCATGAAAGACTCTTGAAAGCCATTTAGAACAAAAGTTACAGCACATTTGAACAAAGTTGAAAATTAGCCTTATTTTAGTGAGAGCTGCAGAAAGAAGCAATTTGCTGAAAGCTGATTCACTGAAAGCTGATGATAAAATTTGCTTAATATTTCAATGCAAATACTATATATAACTACTGTAGCATGCTGAGTTCTGCTTGGCAAGCCATGAAAGACTCTTGAAAGCCATTTAGAACAAAAGTTACAGCACATTTGAACAAAGTTGAAAATTAGCCTTATTTTAGTGAGAGCTGCAGAAAGAAGCAATTTGCTGAAAGCTGATTCACTGAAAGCTGATGATAAAATTTGCTTAATATTTCAATGCAAATACTATATATAACTACTGTAGCATGCTGAGTTCTGCTTGGCAAGCCATGAAAGACTCTTGAAAGCCATTTAGAACAAAAGTTACAGCACATTTGAAGAAAGTTGAAAATTAGCCTTATTTTAGTGAGAGCTGCAAGAAGAAGCAATAAAACTTCACTGAAAGCTGATGATAAAATTTGCTTAATATTTCAATGCAAATACTATATATAACTACTGTAGCATGCTGAGTTCTGCTTGGCAAGCCATGAAAGACTCTTGAAAGCCATTTAGAACAAAAGTTACAGCACATTTGAACAAAGTTGAAAATTAGCCTTATTTCAGTGAGAGCTTCAGAAAGAAGCAATAAATCTTCACTGAAAGCTGATGATAAAATTTGCTTAATATTTCAATGCAAATACTATATATAACTACTGTAGCATGCTGAGTTCTGCTTGGCAAGCCATGAAAGACTCTTGAAAGCCATTTAGAACAAAAGTTACAGCACATTTGAACAAAGTTGAAAATTAGCCTTATTTTAGTGAGAGCTGAAGAAAGAAGCAATAGAACTTCACTGAAAGCTGATGATAAAATTTGCTTAATATTTCAATGCAAATACTATATATAACTACTGTAGCATGCTGAGTTCTGCTTGGCAAGCCATGAAAGACTCTTGAAAGCCATTTAGAACAAAAGTTACAGCACATTTGAACAAAGTTGAAAATTAGCCTTATTTTAGTGAGAGCTGCAGAAAGAAGCAATAAAACTTCACTGAAAGCTGATGATAAAATTTGCTTAATATTTCAATGCAAATACTATATATAACTACTGTAGCATGCTGAGTTCTGCTTGGCAAGCCATGAAAGACTCTTGAAAGCTGATGATAAAATTTGCTTAATATTTCAATGCAAATACTATATATAACTACTGTAGCATGCTGAGTTCTGCTTGGCAAGCCATGAAAGACTCTTGAAAGCCATTCAGAACAAAAGTTACAGCACATTTGAACAAAGTTGAAAATTAGCCTTATTTTAGTGAGAGCTGCAGAAAGAAGCAATAAAACTTCACTGAAAGCTGATGATAAAATGTGCTTAATATTTCAATGCAAATACTATATATAACTACTGTAGCATGCTGAGTTCTGCTTGGCAAGCCATGAAAGACTATTGAAAGCCATTTAGAACAAAAGTTACAGCACATTTGAACAAAGTTGAAAATTAGCCTTATTTTAGTGAGAGCTGCAGAAAGAAGCAATTTGCTGAAAGCTGATTCACTGAAAGCTGATGATAAAATTTGCTTAATATTTCAATGCAAATACTATATATAACTACTGTAGCATGCTGAGTTCTGCTTGGCAAGCCATGAAAGACTCTTGAAAGCCATTTAGAACAAAAGTTACAGCACATTTGAACAAAGTTGAAAATTAGCCTTATTTCAGTGAGAGCTGCAGAAAGAAGCAATAAAACTTCACTGAAAGCTGATGATAAAATTTGCTTAATATTTCAATGCAAATACTATATATAACTACTGTAGCATGCTGAGTTCTGCTTGGCAAGCCATGAAAGACTCTTGAAAGCCATTTAGAACAAAAGTTACAGCACATTTGAAGAAAGTTGAAAATTAGCCTTATTTTAGTGAGAGCTGCAAGAAGAGGCAATACAACTTCACTGAAAGCTGATGATAAAATTTGCTTAATATTTCAATGCAAATACTATATATAACTACTGTAGCATGCTGAGTTCTGCTTGGCAAGCCATGAAAGACTCTTGAAAGCCATTTAGAACAAAAGTTACAGCACATTTGAACAAAGTTGAAAATTAGCCTTATTTCAGTGAGAGCTGCAGAAAGAAGCAATAAAACTTCACTGAAAGCTGATGATAAAATTTGCTTAATATTTCAATGCAAATACTATATATAACTACTGTAGCATGCTGAGTTCTGCTTGGCAAGCCATGAAAGACTCTTGAAAGCCATTTAGAACAAAAGTTACAGCACATTTGAACAAAGTTGAAAATTAGCCTTATTTCAGTGAGAGCTGCAGAAAGAAGCAATAAAACTCCACTGAAAGCTGATGATAAAATTTGCTTAATATTTCAATGCAAATACTATATATAACTACTGTAGCATGCTGAGTTCTGCTTGGCAAGCCATGAAAGACTCTTGAAAGCCATTTAGAACAATAGTTACAGCACATTTGAACAAAGTTGAAAATTAGCCTTATTTCAGTGAGAGCTGCAGAAAGAAGCAATAAAACTCCACTGAAAGCTGATGATAAAATTTGCTTAATATTTCAATGCAAATACTATATATAACTACTGTAGCATGCTGAGTTCTGCTTGGCCAGCCATGAAAGACTCTTGAAAGCCATTTAGAACAAAAGTTACAGCACATTTGAACAAAGTTGAAAATTAGCCTTATTTTAGTGAGAGCTGCAGAAAGAAGCAATAAAACTTCACTGAAAGCTGATGATAAAATGTGCTTAATATTTCAATGCAAATACTATATATAACTACTGTAGCATGCTGAGTTCTGCTTGGCAAGCCATGAAAGACTCTTGAAAGCCATTTAGAACAAAAGTTACAGCACATTTGAAGAAAGTTGAAAATTAGCCTTATTTCAGTGAGAGCTGCAGAAAGAAGCAATAAAACTCCACTGAAAGCTGATGATAAAATTTGCTTAATATTTCAATGCAAATACTATATATAACTACTGTAGCATGCTGAGTTCTGCTTGGCCAGCCATGAAAGACTCTTGAAAGCCATTTAGAACAAAAGTTACAGCACATTTGAACAAAGTTGAAAATTAGCCTTATTTTAGTGAGAGCTGCAGAAAGAAGCAATAAAACTTCACTGAAAGCTGATGATAAAATGTGCTTAATATTTCAATGCAAATACTATATATAACTACTGTAGCATGCTGAGTTCTGCTTGGCAAGCCATGAAAGACTCTTGAAAGCCATTTAGAACAAAAGTTACAGCACATTTGAACAAAGTTGAAAATTAGCCTTATTTCAGTGAGAGCTGCAGAAAGAAGCAATAAAACTTCACTGAAAGCTGATGATAAAATGTGCTTAATATTTCAATGCAAATACTATATATAACTACTGTAGCATGCTGAGTTCTGCTTGGCAAGCCATGAAAGACTCTTGAAAGCCATTTAGAACAAAAGTTACAGCACATTTGAAGAAAGTTGAAAATTAGCCTTATTTCAGTGAGAGCTGCAGAAAGAAGCAATAAAACTCCACTGAAAGCTGATGATAAAATTTGCTTAATATTTCAATGCAAATACTATATATAACTACTGTAGCATGCTGAGTTCTGCTTGGCCAGCCATGAAAGACTCTTGAAAGCCATTTAGAACAAAAGTTACAGCACATTTGAACAAAGTTGAAAATTAGCCTTATTTTAGTGAGAGCTGCAGAAAGAAGCAATAAAACTTCACTGAAAGCTGATGATAAAATGTGCTTAATATTTCAATGCAAATACTATATATAACTACTGTAGCATGCTGAGTTCTGCTTGGCAAGCCATGAAAGACTCTTGAAAGCCATTTAGAACAAAAGTTACAGCACATTTGAACAAAGTTGAAAATTAGCCTTATTTCAGTGAGAGCTGCAGAAAGAAGCAATAAAACTTCACTGAACGCTGATGATAAAATTTGCTTAATATTTCAATGCAAATACTATATATAACTACTGTAGCATGCTGAGTTCTGCTTGGCAAGCCATGAAAGACTCTTGAAAGCCATTTAGAACAAAAGTTACAGCACATTTGAACAAAGTTGAAAATTAGCCTTATTTCAGTGAGAGCTGCAGAAAGAAGCAATAAAACTCCACTGAAAGCTGATGATAAAATTTGCTTAATATTTCAATGCAAATACTATATATAACTACTGTAGCATGCTGAGTTCTGCTTGGCCAGCCATGAAAGACTCTTGAAAGCCATTTAGAACAAAAGTTACAGCACATTTGAACAAAGTTGAAAATTAGCCTTATTTTAGTGAGAGCTGCAGAAAGAAGCAATAAAACTTCACTGAAAGCTGATGATAAAATGTGCTTAATATTTCAATGCAAATACTATATATAACTACTGTAGCATGCTGAGTTCTGCTTGGCAAGCCATGAAAGACTCTTGAAAGCCATTTAGAACAAAAGTTACAGCACATTTGAAGAAAGTTGAAAATTAGCCTTATTTCAGTGAGAGCTGCAGAAAGAAGCAATAAAACTCCACTGAAAGCTGATGATAAAATTTGCTTAATATTTCAATGCAAATACTATATATAACTACTGTAGCATGCTGAGTTCTGCTTGGCCAGCCATGAAAGACTCTTGAAAGCCATTTAGAACAAAAGTTACAGCACATTTGAACAAAGTTGAAAATTAGCCTTATTTTAGTGAGAGCTGCAGAAAGAAGCAATAAAACTTCACTGAAAGCTGATGATAAAATGTGCTTAATATTTCAATGCAAATACTATATATAACTACTGTAGCATGCTGAGTTCTGCTTGGCAAGCCATGAAAGACTCTTGAAAGCCATTTAGAACAAAAGTTACAGCACATTTGAACAAAGTTGAAAATTAGCCTTATTTCAGTGAGAGCTGCAGAAAGAAGCAATAAAACTTCACTGAAAGCTGATGATAAAATGTGCTTAATATTTCAATGCAAATACTATATATAACTACTGTAGCATGCTGAGTTCTGCTTGGCAAGCCATGAAAGACTATTGAAAGCCATTTAGAACAAAAGTTACAGCACATTTGAACAAAGTTGAAAATTAGCCTTATTTTAGTGAGAGCTGCAGAAAGAAGCAATAAAACTTCACTGAAAGCTGATGATAAAATGTGCTTAATATTTCAATGCAAATACTATATATAACTACTGTAGCATGCTGAGTTCTGCTTGGCAAGCCATGAAAGACTCTTGAAAGCCATTTAGAACAAAAGTTACAGCACATTTGAACAAAGTTGAAAATTAGCCTTATTTCAGTGAGAGCTGCAGAAAGAAGCAATAAAACTTCACTGAAAGCTGATGATAAAATTTGCTTAATATTTCAATGCAAATACTATATATAACTACTGTAGCATGCTGAGTTCTGCTTGGCAAGCCATGAAAGACTCTTGAAAGCCATTTAGAACAAAAGTTACAGCACATTTGAACAAAGTTGAAAATTAGCCTTATTTCAGTGAGAGCTGCAGAAAGAAGCAATAAAACTCCACTGAAAGCTGATGATAAAATTTGCTTAATATTTCAATAGAAATACTATATATAACTACTGTAGCATGCTGAGTTCTGCTTGGCCAGCCATGAAAGACTCTTGAAAGCCATTTAGAACAAAAGTTACAGCACATTTGAACAAAGTTGAAAATTAGCCTTATTTTAGTGAGAGCTGCAGAAAGAAGCAATAAAACTTCACTGAAAGCTGATGATAAAATGTGCTTAATATTTCAATGCAAATACTATATATAACTACTGTAGCATGCTGAGTTCTGCTTGGCAAGCCATGAAAGACTATTGAAAGCCATTTAGAACAAAAGTTACAGCACATTTGAACAAAGTTGAAAATTAGCCTTATTTTAGTGAGAGCTGCAGAAAGAAGCAATTTGCTGAAAGCTGATTCACTGAAAGCTGATGATAAAATTTGCTTAATATTTCAATGCAAATACTATATATAACTACTGTAGCATGCTGAGTTCTGCTTGGCAAGCCATGAAAGACTCTTGAAAGCCATTTAGAACAATAGTTACAGCACATTTGAACAAAGTTGAAAATTAGCCTTATTTCAGTGAGAGCTGCAGAAAGAAGCAATAAAACTCCACTGAAAGCTGATGATAAAATTTGCTTAATATTTCAATGCAAATACTATATATAACTACTGTAGCATGCTGGGTTCTGCTTGGCCAGCCATGAAAGACTCTTGAAAGCCATTTAGAACAAAAGTTACAGCACATTTGAACAAAGTTGAAAATTAGCCTTATTTCAGTGAGAGCTGCAGAAAGAAGCAATAAAACTCCACTTAAAGCTGATGATAAAATTTGCTTAATATTTCAATGCAAATACTATATATAACTACTGTAGCATGCTGAGTTCTGCTTGGCCAGCCATGAAAGACTCTTGAAAGCCATTTAGAACAAAAGTTACAGCACATTTGAACAAAGTTGAAAATTAGCCTTATTTTAGTGAGAGCTGCAGAAAGAAGCAATAAAACTTCACTGAAAGCTGATGATAAAATGTGCTTAATATTTCAATGCAAATACTATATATAACTACTGTAGCATGCTGAGTTCTGCTTGGCAAGCCATGAAAGACTCTTGAAAGCCATTTAGAACAAAAGTTACAGCACATTTGAAGAAAGTTGAAAATTAGCCTTATTTCAGTGAGAGCTGCAGAAAGAAGCAATAAAACTCCACTGAAAGCTGATGATAAAATTTGCTTAATATTTCAATGCAAATACTATATATAACTACTGTAGCATGCTGAGTTCTGCTTGGCCAGCCATGAAAGACTCTTGAAAGCCATTTAGAACAAAAGTTACAGCACATTTGAACAAAGTTGAAAATTAGCCTTATTTTAGTGAGAGCTGCAGAAAGAAGCAATAAAACTTCACTGAAAGCTGATGATAAAATGTGCTTAATATTTCAATGCAAATACTATATATAACTACTGTAGCATGCTGAGTTCTGCTTGGCAAGCCATGAAAGACTCTTGAAAGCCATTTAGAACAAAAGTTACAGCACATTTGAACAAAGTTGAAAATTAGCCTTATTTCAGTGAGAGCTGCAGAAAGAAGCAATAAAACTTCACTGAAAGCTGATGATAAAATTTGCTTAATATTTCAATGCAAATACTATATATAACTACTGTAGCATGCTGAGTTCTGCTTGGCAAGCCATGAAAGACTCTTGAAAGCCATTTAGAACAAAAGTTACAGCACATTTGAACAAAGTTGAAAATTAGCCTTATTTCAGTGAGAGCTGCAGAAAGAAGCAATAAAACTCCACTGAAAGCTGATGATAAAATTTGCTTAATATTTCAATGCAAATACTATATATAACTACTGTAGCATGCTGAGTTCTGCTTGGCCAGCCATGAAAGACTCTTGAAAGCCATTTAGAACAAAAGTTACAGCACATTTGAACAAAGTTGAAAATTAGCCTTATTTTAGTGAGAGCTGCAGAAAGAAGCAATAAAACTTCACTGAAAGCTGATGATAAAATGTGCTTAATATTTCAATGCAAATACTATATATAACTACTGTAGCATGCTGAGTTCTGCTTGGCAAGCCATGAAAGACTATTGAAAGCCATTTAGAACAAAAGTTACAGCACATTTGAACAAAGTTGAAAATTAGCCTTATTTTAGTGAGAGCTGCAGAAAGAAGCAATTTGCTGAAAGCTGATTCACTGAAAGCTGATGATAAAATTTGCTTAATATTTCAATGCAAATACTATATATAACTACTGTAGCATGCTGAGTTCTGCTTGGCAAGCCATGAAAGACTCTTGAAAGCCATTTAGAACAATAGTTACAGCACATTTGAACAAAGTTGAAAATTAGCCTTATTTCAGTGAGAGCTGCAGAAAGAAGCAATAAAACTCCACTGAAAGCTGATGATAAAATTTGCTTAATATTTCAATGCAAATACTATATATAACTACTGTAGCATGCTGGGTTCTGCTTGGCCAGCCATGAAAGACTCTTGAAAGCCATTTAGAACAAAAGTTACAGCACATTTGAAGAAAGTTGAAAATTAGCCTTATTTCAGTGAGAGCTGCAGAAAGAAGCAATAAAACTTCACTGAAAGCTGATGATAAAATGTGCTTAATATTTCAATGCAAATACTATATATAACTACTGTATCATGCTGAGTTCTGCTTGGCAAGCCATGAAATACTCTTGAAAGCCATTTAGAACAAAAGTTACAGCACATTTGAACAAAGTTGAAAATTAGCCTTATTTCAGTGAGAGCTGCAGAAAGAAGCAATAAAACTTCACTGAAAGCTGATGATAAAATGTGCTTAATATTTCAATGCAAATACTATATATAACTACTGTAGCATGCTGAGTTCTGCTTGGCAAGCCATGAAAGACTCTTGAAAGCCATTTAGAACAAAAGTTACAGCACATTTGAAGAAAGTTGAAAATTAGCCTTATTTTAGTGAGAGCTGCAAGAAGAAGCAATAAAACTTCACTGAAAGCTGATGATAAAATGTGCTTAATATTTCAATGCAAATACTATATATAACTACTGTAGCATGCTGAGTTCTGCTTGGCAAGCCATGAAAGACTCTTGAAAGCCATTTAGAACAAAAGTTACAGCACATTTGAACAAAGTTGAAAATTAGCCTTATTTCAGTGAGAGCTGCAGAAAGAAGCAATAAAACTTCACTGAAAGCTGATGATAAAATTTGCTTAATATTTCAATGCAAATACTATATATAACTACTGTAGCATGCTGAGTTCTGCTTGGCCAGCCATGAAAGACTCTTGAAAGCCATTTAGAACAAAAGTTACAGCACATTTGAACAAAGTTGAAAATTAGCCTTATTTTAGTGAGAGCTGCAGAAAGAAGCAATAAAACTTCACTGAAAGCTGATGATAAAATGTGCTTAATATTTCAATGCAAATACTATATATAACTACTGTAGCATGCTGAGTTCTGCTTGGCAAGCCATGAAAGACTATTGAAAGCCATTTAGAACAAAAGTTACAGCACATTTGAACAAAGTTGAAAATTAGCCTTATTTTAGTGAGAGCTGCAGAAAGAAGCAATTTGCTGAAAGCTGATTCACTGAAAGCTGATGATAAAATTTGCTTAATATTTCAATGCAAATACTATATATAACTACTGTAGCATGCTGAGTTCTGCTTGGCAAGCCATGAAAGACTCTTGAAAGCCATTTAGAACAAAAGTTACAGCACATTTGAACAAAGTTGAAAATTAGCCTTATTTCAGTGAGAGCTGCAGAAAGAAGCAATAAAACTTCACTGAAAGCTGATGATAAAATTTGCTTAATATTTCAATGCAAATACTATATATAACTACTGTAGCATGCTGAGTTCTGCTTGGCAAGCCATGAAAGACTCTTGAAAGCCATTTAGAACAAAAGTTACAGCACATTTGAAGAAAGTTGAAAATTAGCCTTATTTTAGTGAGAGCTGCAGAAAGAAGCAATTTGCTGAAAGCTGATTCACTGAAAGCTGATGATAAAATTTGCTTAATATTTCAATGCAAATACTATATATAACTACTGTAGCATGCTGAGTTCTGCTTGGCAAGCCATGAAAGACTCTTGAAAGCAATTTAGAACAAAAGTTACAGCACATTTGAACAAAGTTGAAAATTAGCCTTATTTTAGTGAGAGCTGCAGAAAGAAGCAATAAAACTTCACTGAAAGCTGATGATAAAATTTGCTTAATATTTCAATGCAAATACTATATATAACTACTGTAGCATGCTGAGTTCTGCTTGGCAAGCCATGAAAGACTCTTGAAAGCAATTTAGAACAAAAGTTACAGCACATTTGAACAAAGTTGAAAATTAGCCTTATTTTAGTGAGAGCTGCAGAAAGAAGCAATAAAACTTCACTGAAAGCTGATGATAAAATTTGCTTAATATTTCAATGCAAATACTATATATAACTACTGTAGCATGCTGAGTTCTGCTTGGCAAGCCATGAAAGACTCTTGAAAGCTGATGATAAAATTTGCTTAATATTTCAATGCAAATACTATATATAACTACTGTAGCATGCTGAGTTCTGCTTGGCAAGCCATAAAAGACTCTTGAAAGCCATTTAGAACAAAAGTTACAGCACATTTGAACAAACAGGGTTAGGGTTAGGGTTAGGGTTAGGGTTAGGGTTAGGGTTAGGGTTAGGGTTAAGGGTTAGGGTTAGGGTTAGGGTTAGGGTTAGGTAGTTTGAGTTATCTCGATGACTCCCCCCACCTCGTCCGACGACTGGGCAGTTGAACTGGGGAGCCAAAGGCAATGCACGGACCAACGCACGTTATCTGCAGCTACTCATTCCATATTACCCAACGTGATTTGTTATAGGATTTTTCATTTCCCTAAAAAGGGATATATCAGGTCCTTTGAATTTACCCAGAATAATCTATTACTGAACTTTATTGTCCTAAAAAGTTTTTTTGTATTTCCGGTCTTAAGAGTTTTTTTCTTTTTTTTCCGTTTTGTCTTCTTTTCCTTCCGTTAAAAAATATTTATCACATTTGTGTTAAGCGTGGTTTTAAGTTGTTATTTTTCTTGGTTGTCTGTCTTTGGGTTGAGGACTGTTTTCCGTTTTGCTTCGATTTGTATTGAAGAGTTTAGATTGTCTCGACTCTTAAAACTAATTTTAAAGAGTTATATTATATTTATTTAAAGTTTAAATAAACGTGTTTAAATAGTTAATTATTTTTCGTTAAATCCTAAATTTATGGATACATTTCATCAGTAGTGGACCTCGGAATCACAGAGTGTTTCGGCCATTTATCACCAGACACTCTCCTCCGAGGGAGGCCCCCCCCGTGGTGATCAAATCACGGGGTGTATCCGGTTTTATGCCAATTGTATTCTAAAATTCCTAGTTTTTGATCTACCCATACCGGGTTTCGGTAGGAACTTTGAGAGAATACATTTTGAAGTAGAATCCTGTCAGCATTTATTGGATAGAATTGGTCGTTAGCGGGTTTGTTATTTCAGAGTGGTTAGGGTTAGGCAAAGTTCGGCGACTAGGGTTAGGATAAGAGGTTATGGTAGGGTTGTTATTGAGACGTCAGGGTAGGTTTAGGTAAACGACGGCGGTTAGGGTTAGGATAAAGGTAGGGTTGTTATCGAGACGACAGGGTTAGGTTTAGGTAAAGGTCGATGGTTAGGGTTAGGGGTTAGGGTAAGGGTTAGGGTTAGGGAAGGGTTAGGGTTAGGGTTAGGGTTAGGGTTAGGGTTAGGGTTAGGGTTAGGGTTAGGGTTAGGGTTAGGGTTAGGGTTAGGGTTAGGTAGTTTGAGCTATCTCGGTGACACCCCCTGCTTCATCCGACGGGTTAGGGTTAGGGTTAGGGTTAGGGTTAGGGTTAGGGTTAGGGTTAGGGTTAGGGTTAGGGTTAGGGTTAGGGTTAGGGTTAGGATAAGGGGGTTTTAACCAGGATGGCCCAAAGGGCTAGGGTTAGGGTTAGGGTTAGGGTTAGGGTTAGGGTTAGGGTTAGGGTTAGGGTTAGGGTTAGGGTTAGGGTTAGGGTTAGGGTTAGGGTTAGGGGTTAGGGTTAGGGTTAGGTTAAGAGCAATCTGCCCACTTTTCAAAAGTGGTTTTTTGGACATAACTTTTGAACGCAGAGGAGCAACCTCATACCGAGACCATCCTCGGATACCTCGGGACCAGGCGCATTGGCCGAAAAAGTTTCGTCCCCCTGGTGGCGATTTTTGGTACTGCAATCGCGATTTGAAAAGTTTGAAGCTCCGTAACTCCCCAACGCAGAGGAGCAACACAATTCCAAGCAGTGCCTGTTGTAGCCCTTGGCCAGGACTACATGCTCACCAATTTTTAGCCATTTCCGAGAAACTTTTTTTAACATGGAAAAACAGGTTTTTTGGGAATAACTTCCGGTAGGGGAGGAGCAACTGCACAAGATTTTTAACCAAGATACTAGGCGTGGGGACGGATCAGAATCCGTTGAAATTTTGGTTCTATGTTGTTTCTATCCCGAGTTATGGCCAATTTGGTCTGCGCATGCGCAGTAGAGTTTTGGCCCATAATATGTCTGTTGAAAGAGGGGCTCTTCCTGATTCCAAATCCGTTGAAAGTAGGTCTCTATGACCTTCCTATCAGAAGTTATGGCCAAATGAGTACAAGTGAAATTGTGTGAAAATTTGACTAAGTGTTGAGTCCAAAAAAAAAAAGTTCCCCCAGGAAGTGTCTAGGAGCACGTTTCAGGCCATTTTGAGTGGTCTGGTAATGGTCTGTGGTGAAGTTTTTTAAAAACCCTATATAAAATATTTTTTTGTTAAAATTTGACTAAGTGTGGAGTCAAAAATGGTTTTTCCAAAAAGTATTTAGGAGCACGTTTCAGGCCATTTTGAGTCGTTTGGTAATGGTCTGTGGTGAAGTTTTTTTAAAACCCCATATAGGGTTAGGGTTAGGGTTAGGGTTAGGGTTAGGGTTAGGGTTAGGGTTAGGGTTAGGGTTAGGGTTAGGGTTAGGGTTAGGGTTAGGGTTAGAGGGTTAGGGTTAGGGTTAGGGTTAGGGTTAGGGTTAGGGTTAGGGTTAGGGTTAGGGTTAGGTAGTTAGAGCTATCACGATGACCCCCCCCACCTCATCCAACGACTGGGCAGTTGAACTGGGGAGCCAAAGGTAATGCACGGACCAACGCACGTTATCTGCAGCTACTCATTCCATATTACCCAGCGTGATTTGTTACTGACTTAGGTTTGCCCTAAAAAGGGTTCTGTATTTCAGGTCTTAGAATTTATCCAGAGTAATTAGTTATATGACTTCGGATTGCCCTAAAAAGGGTTCTGTTTTTCAGGTCTTTAGAATTTGTCCAGAGTGATTTGTTCTTGGATTTTTCTTCTTTTTCTGGTCTTTAGTATTTATATAGAGTGCTTAGTTACATGACTTCGGATTGCCCTAAAAGGGGTTCTGTATTTCAGGTCTTTTGGATTTATCCAGAGTGATTTGTTACTTGACTTAGGTTATTCTTTTGCCCTAGAAAGGGTTCTGTATTTCAGGACTTCGAATTGCCCTAAAAAGGGTTCTGTATTTCAGGTCTTTTTAGAATTTAATCAGCGTGATGACTTCGGATTGCCCTAAAAAGGGTTATGTATTTCCGGTCTTTTGAATTTATCCAGAGTGATTCGTTACTTGACTTAGGTTATTCTTTTGCCCTAAAAAGGGTTCTGTATTTCAGGACTTAAAATTGCCCTAGAAAGGGTTCTGTATTTCAGGTCTTCTAAGAATTTAACCAGAGTGATTAGTTACATGACTTCGGATTGCCCTGGAAAGGGTTCTGTATTTCAGGTCTTTTGAGTATTTTTACTCTAGGTTTGAATAAACGTGTTTAAATAACTAGTTAATTTTTGTGGATAAATCCTAAATTTAGGGATACATTTCATCAGTAGTGGACCTCGGAATCACAGAGTGTTTCGGCCATTTATCACCAGACACTCTCCTCCGAGGGAGGCCCCCCCCGTGGTGATCAAATCACGGGGTGTATCCGGTTTTATGCCAATTGTATTCTAAAATTCCTCGTTTTTGATCTACCCATACCGGGTTTCGGTAGGAACTTTGAGAGAATACATTTTGAAGTAGAATCCTGTCAGCATTTATTGGATAGAATTGGTCGTTAGCGGGTTTGTTATTTAAGAGTGGTTAGGGTTAGGCAAAGTTCGGCGACTAGGGTTAGGATAAGAGGTTATGGTAGGGTTGTTATTGAGACGTCAGGGTTAGGTTTAGGTAAACGACGGCGGTTAGGGTTAGGATAAAGGTAGGGTTGTTATCGAGACGACAGGGTTAGGTTTAGGTAAAGGTCGACGGTTAGGGTTAGGGGTTAGGGTTAGGGGTTAGGGTAAGGGTTAGGGTTAGGGAAGGGTTAGGGTTAGGGTTAGGGTAAGGGTTAGGGTTAGGGTTAGGGTCAGGGGTTAGGGTTAGGGTTAGGGTTAGGGTTAGGGTCAGGGGTTAGGGTTAGGGGTTAGGGTCAGGGTTAGGGTAAGGGTTAGGGTTAGGATTAGGGTTAGGGGTTAGGGTTAGGGTTAGGGAAGGGTTAGGGTTAGGGTTAGGGTTAGGGTTAGGGTTAGGGTTAGGGTTAGGGTTAGGGTTAGGGTTAGGGTTAGGGTTAGGGTTAGGGTTAGGGTTAGGGTTAGGGTTAGGGTTAGGTAGTTAGAGCTATCACGATGACCCCCCCCACCTCATCCAACGACTGGGCAGTTGAACTGGGGAGCCAAAGGTAATGCACGGACCAACGCACGTTATCTGCAGCTACTCATTCCATATTACCCAGCGTGATTTGTTACTGACTTAGGTTTGCCCTAAAAAGGGTTCTGTATTTCAGGTCTTAGAATTTATCCAGAGTAATTAGTTATATGACTTCGGATTGCCCTAAAAAGGGTTCTGTTTTTCAGGTCTTTAGAATTTGTCCAGAGTGATTTGTTCTTGGATTTTTCTTCTTTTTCTGGTCTTTAGTATTTATATAGAGTGCTTAGTTACATGACTTCGGATTGCCCTAAAAGGGGTTCTGTATTTCAGGTCTTTTGGATTTATCCAGAGTGATTTGTTACTTGACTTAGGTTATTCTTTTGCCCTAGAAAGGGTTCTGTATTTCAGGACTTCGAATTGCCCTAAAAAGGGTTCTGTATTTCAGGTCTTTTTAGAATTTAATCAGCGTGATGACTTCGGATTGCCCTAAAAAGGGTTATGTATTTCCGGTCTTTTGAATTTATCCAGAGTGATTCGTTACTTGACTTAGGTTATTCTTTTGCCCTAAAAAGGGTTCTGTATTTCAGGACTTAAATTGCCCTAGAAAGGGTTCTGTATTTCAGGTCTTCTAAGAATTTCACCAGAGTGATTAGTTACATGACTTCGGATTGCCCTGGAAAGGGTTCTGTATTTCAGGTCTTTTGAGTATTTTTACTCTAGGTTTGAATAAACGTGTTTAAATAACTAGTTATTTTTGTGGATAAATCCTAAATTTAGGGATACATTTCATCAGTAGTGGACCTCGGAATCACAGAGTGTTTCGGCCATTTATCACCAGACACTCTCCTCCGAGGGAGGCCCCCCCCGTGGTGATCAAATCACGGGGTGTATCCGGTTTTATGCCAATTGTATTCTAAAATTCCTCGTTTTTGATCTACCCATACCGGGTTTCGGTAGGAACTTTGAGAGAATACATTTTGAAGTAGAATCCTGTCAGCATTTATTGGATAGAATTGGTCGTTAGCGGGTTTGTTATTTAAGAGTGGTTAGGGTTAGGCAAAGTTCGGCGACTAGGGTTAGGATAAGAGGTTATGGTAGGGTTGTTATTGAGACGTCAGGGTTAGGTTTAGGTAAACGACGGCGGTTAGGGTTAGGATAAAGGTAGGGTTGTTATCGAGACGACAGGGTTAGGTTTAGGTAAAGGTCGACGGTTAGGGTTAGGGGTTAGGGTTAGGGGTTAGGGTAAGGGTTAGGGTTAGGGAAGGGTTAGGGTTAGGGTTAGGGTCAGGGGTTAGGGTTAGGGTTAGGGAAGGGTTAGGGTTAGGGTTAGGGTTAGGGTTAGGGTCAGGGGTTAGGGTTAGGGGTTAGGGTCAGGGTTAGGGTAAGGGTTAGGGTTAGGATTAGGGTTAGGGGTTAGGGTTAGGGTTAGGGAAGGGTTAGGGTTAGGGAAAGGGTTAGGGTTAGGGTCAGGAGTTAGGGTTAGGTTTAGGGTAGGGGTTAGGGTTAGGGTTCGGGAAAAGTCCGTGATTAGGGTTAGGATAAGGGTCTTGGTAAGGTTGTTGTAGAGACGCCGGGGTTAGGGTTAGGTAAAAGTCGGTGATTAGGGTTTGGATATAGGTCAGGTAAGGTTGTAATAAAGAAAATAAGAGATAAGAGAAAGGCCGCAGAGGTAGTGAGTAGTGCTGTGTATAGGACAATGTTACAGCGGTATACTCAGACCAGTGTCAGTCTTCCCATACTCCTGATATTAAGGAACGGTCCTAATAATAAAGCGTTGTATTGACGATCGAAATTACAAAAAAGGTTTGAATGATTAAAAGTTGGATTGGAGAAAATTATAAAAAAATTTGAAGTAGAAATTAAGTAAAAATTAGAGTGACAATTAGGGTAAAAATTAAGGTAAAAACTAGAGTGATAATTAAGGTTACAATTAAGTTTAAAATTAGAGTCATACTTAAAGTGAAATTGAGGTTAAAGTTATAAATAAAGTTTAAAATTTAAGTTAAAATTAAGGTTATGATTACAGTCAAAATAAACAATTAACAGCCATCCCAAGGGCAAGAAAGTAGAACAAATGTCGGAGGAAGGGTGCCACGGCCGTGTATGTGGCGATTCCACGGCCATAAACTCCCATCTCCGCCACTGCTCAGACCTCCAAGCACCCCGGAGAGGGTTTTAGAAAAACAATACACCAAGCCCCATACACCGCCCGACATTGGTGATTGTTAGACAGGAAAGAGAATAATTTCCAAATCCCATAACATTAGAAATGTATGAGACATTGGAAACTGTAAGGAGTAAAAACTCACCAGCGACGTCTTCTGTTAAGAGTAGGCAAATACTCCCAGAAATGATCTTCTTTTTCGTCTGTTTTGTTGTATGTCGCTCCATGACCTTATTAATGGTGTATACATATTGACTGGCGGTCTTACTTTTCGCGATTTTTTCCTGATTTATTTGGTACGTGAAACTTATATAATCGGATAGAGTGGGTCAAGACGATTCGTTTGATATATAATATGTGTTGATTGGATGATTTTTGACGGAGTTATTACTTATTTTGTCAAAAAAGTGGAGAATTTCCCATGATGCATTGCGGGTAATTGTGACATTTCGGAATTTCCGGCTTCTGGATGGTTTGTAAGTAAAAAAACTTATATATTCGGATAGAGCAGATCGAGACGAACGTTTTGAGATGTAACATGCCTTGGTTTGATGACTTTTTTTATGTGGAGTTTTTGCTCATTTTGATGAAATTATGATATTTTTGGGTAATTGATGCAATTTCGGAATTCCCAGCATCTATTATCATCTTATGTATTCTAATCTGAATTGTTGAGAGTAATCCCTGTTGAAATGAATGGGTTTAGGGTTAGGTAACTGTTGTTTGATGTTTGGTAGGTACATACTACTGGATGTTATTTGCCCTACAGTTAGAACTTAACAGTTGTTTTTTTTAGCATTTTAACTGTACTTGACTGTAGTATTTTATTGTAGATTATGGACTGATAACAGTCATTGTTTTGGTTGTTATTTGGGTCTAAATTGAGTTTATTGAGGTAGATGAATGATGGAGTCCAGGAGGAAGGTAGAATCAGGGTGCCCCGCCTGTACGGGCTGCAGACACCCCCGCCCGAGCTGGGCTGTATACTCTACCTCCCCCTATTCCCTCATCTTTACATGAGGGAAGAGAGGCGAGAAGAGGGAAGTTAGAGGAGAGTTTTGGTGATTTTGTTGTATAAAACAGTTTTGGTTGTTATTTGGGCCTAAATTGAGTTAAAGAGGTAGAACAATGATGGAGACCGGAGAAAGGCAGAGTCAAGGTAAGCTGTCTGTACGGACTAGACATACCTCCGCCCCGACCTGGGCTGTTTACTCTGCCTCCCCCCACTCCCTCATGTCTACATGAGGGAAGAGAGGCGAGGAGAGGGATGTAGAGGAAGCAATTGGAGGACTATTTATGTAAATAATGTAGTATTCCTTGGTGGTTGAACTTATGAGAAGTAATGAAAATGAGAACGTTGTTAGGGTAATATATACTGGAGTTGTAATGAGAGCCCGTTCTTCCGAGGTACAGGCTAGGTTAGGTAGTTAGAGCTATCACGATGACCCCCCCCACCTCATCCAACGACTGGGCAGTTGAACTGGGGAGCCAAAGGTAATGCACGGACCAACGCACGTTATCTGCAGCTACTCATTCCATATTACCCAGCGTGATTTGTTACTGACTTAGGTTTGCCCTAAAAAGGGTTCTGTATTTCAGGTCTTAGAATTTATCCAGAGTAATTAGTTATATGACTTCGGATTGCCCTAAAAAGGGTTCTGTTTTTCAGGTCTTTAGAATTTGTCCAGAGTGATTTGTTCTTGGATTTTTCTTCTTTTTCTGGTCTTTAGTATTTATATAGAGTGCTTAGTTACATGACTTCGGATTGCCCTAAAAGGGGTTCTGTATTTCAGGTCTTTTGGATTTATCCAGAGTGATTTGTTACTTGACTTAGGTTATTCTTTTGCCCTAGAAAGGGTTCTGTATTTCAGGACTTCGAATTGCCCTAAAAAGGGTTCTGTATTTCAGGTCTTTTTAGAATTTAATCAGCGTGATGACTTCGGATTGCCCTAAAAAGGGTTATGTATTTCCGGTCTTTTGAATTTATCCAGAGTGATTCGTTACTTGACTTAGGTTATTCTTTTGCCCTAAAAAGGGTTCTGTATTTCAGGACTTAAATTGCCCTAGAAAGGGTTCTGTATTTCAGGTCTTCTAAGAATTTCACCAGAGTGATTAGTTACATGACTTCGGATTGCCCTGGAAAGGGTTCTGTATTTCAGGTCTTTTGAGTATTTTTACTCTAGGTTTGAATAAACGTGTTTAAATAACTAGTTATTTTTGTGGATAAATCCTAAATTTAGGGATACATTTCATCAGTAGTGGACCTCGGAATCACAGAGTGTTTCGGCCATTTATCACCAGACACTCTCCTCCGAGGGAGGCCCCCCCCGTGGTGATCAAATCACGGGGTGTATCCGGTTTTATGCCAATTGTATTCTAAAATTCCTCGTTTTTGATCTACCCATACCGGGTTTCGGTAGGAACTTTGAGAGAATACATTTTGAAGTAGAATCCTGTCAGCATTTATTGGATAGAATTGGTCGTTAGCGGGTTTGTTATTTAAGAGTGGTTAGGGTTAGGCAAAGTTCGGCGACTAGGGTTAGGATAAGAGGTTATGGTAGGGTTGTTATTGAGACGTCAGGGTTAGGTTTAGGTAAACGACGGCGGTTAGGGTTAGGATAAAGGTAGGGTTGTTATCGAGACGACAGGGTTAGGTTTAGGTAAAGGTGGACGGTTAGGGTTAGGGGTTAGGGTTAGGGGTTAGGGTAAGGGTTAGGGTTAGGGAAGGGTTAGGGTTAGGGTTAGGGTAAGGGTTAGGGTTAGGGTTAGGGTCAGGGGTTAGGGTTAGGGTTAGGGAAGGGTTAGGGTTAGGGTTAGGGTTAGGGTTAGGGTTAGGGTCAGGGGTTAGGGTTAGGGGTTAGGGTCAGGGTTAGGGTAAGGGTTAGGGTTAGGATTAGGGTTAGGGGTTAGGGTTAGGGTTAGGGAAGGGTTAGGGTTAGGGAAAGGGTTAGGGTTAGGGTCAGGAGTTAGGGTTAGGTTTAGGGTAGGGGTTAGGGTTAGGGTTCGGGAAAAGTCCGTGATTAGGGTTAGGATAAGGGTCTTGGTAAGGTTGTTGTAGAGACGCCGGGGTTAGGGTTAGGTAAAAGTCGGTGATTAGGGTTTGGATATAGGTCAGGTAAGGTTGTAATAAAGAAAATAAGAGATAAGAGAAAGGCCGCAGAGGTAGTGAGTAGTGCTGTGTATAGGACAATGTTACAGCGGTATACTCAGACCAGCGTCAGTCTTCTCATACTCCTGATATTAAGGAACGGTCCTAATAATAAAGCGTTGTATTGACAATCGAAATTACAAAAAAGGTTTGAATGATTAAAAGTTGGATTGGAGAAAATTATAAAAAAATTTGAAGTAGAAATTAAGTAAAAATTAGAGTGACAATTAGGGTAAAAATTAAGGTAAAAACTAGAGTGAAAATTAAGGTTACAATTAAGTTTAAAATTAGAGTCATACTTAAAGTGAAATTGAGGTTAAAGTTATAAATAAAGTTTAAAATTTAAGTTAAAATTAAGGTTATGATTACAGTCAAAATTAACAATTAACAGCCAACCCAAGGGCAAGAAAGTAGAACAAATGTCGGAGGAAGGGTGCCATGGCCGTGTATGTGGCGATTCCACGGCCATAGACTCCCATCTCCGCCACTGCTCAGACCTCCAAGCACCCCGGAGAGGGTTTTAGAAAAACAATACACCAAGCCCCATACACCGCCCGACATTGGTGATTGTTAGACAGGAAAGAGAATAATTTCCAAATCCCATAACATTAGAAATGTATGAGACATTGGAAACTGTAAGGAGTAAAAACTCACCAGCGACGTCTTCTGTTAAGAGTAGGCAAATACTCCCAGAAATGATCTTCTTTTTCGTCTGTTTTGTTGTATGTCGCTCCATGACCTTATTAATGGTGTATACATATTGACTGGCGGTCTTACTTTTCGCGATTTTTTCCTGATTTATTTGGTACGTGAAACTTATATAATCGGATAGAGTGGGTCAAGACGATTCGTTTGATATATAATATGTGTTGATTGGATGATTTTTGACGGAGTTATTACTTATTTTGTCAAAAAAGTGGAGAATTTCCCATGATGCATTGCGGGTAATTGTGACATTTCGGAATTTCCGGCTTCTGGATGGTTTGTAAGTAAAAAAACTTATATATTCGGATAGAGCAGATCGAGACGAACGTTTTGAGATGTAACATGCCTTGGTTTGATGACTTTTTTTATGTGGAGTTTTTGCTCATTTTGATGAAATTATGATATTTTTGGGTAATTGATGCAATTTCGGAATTCCCAGCATCTATTATCATCTTATGTATTCTAATCTGAATTGTTGAGAGTAATCCCTGTTGAAATGAATGGGTTTAGGGTTAGGTAACTGTTGTTTGATGTTTGGTAGGTACATACTACTGGATGTTATTTGCCCTACAGTTAGAACTTAACAGTTGTTTTTTTTTAGCATTTTAACTGTACTTGACTGTAGTATTTTATTGTAGATTATGGACTGATAACAGTCATTGTTTTGGTTGTTATTTGGGTCTAATTTGAGTTTATTGAGGTAGATGAATGATGGAGTCCAGGAGGAAGGTAGAATCAGGGTGCCCCGCCTGTACGGGCTGCAGACACCCCCGCCCGAGCTGGGCTGTATACTCTACCTCCCCCTATTCCCTCATCTTTACATGAGGGAAGAGAGGCGAGAAGAGGGAAGTTAGAGGAGAGTTTTGGTGATTTTGTTGTATAAAACAGTTTTGGTTGTTATTTGGGCCTAAATTGAGTTAAAGAGGTAGAACAATGATGGAGACCGGAGAAAGGCAGAGTCAAGGTAAGCTGTCTGTACGGACTAGACATACCTCCGCCCCGACCTGGGCTGTTTACTCTGCCTCCCCCCACTCCCTCATGTCTACATGAGGGAAGAGAGGCGAGGAGAGGGATGTAGAGGAAGCAATTGGAGGACTATTTATGTAAATAATGTAGTATTCCTTGGTGGTTGAACTTATGAGAAGTAATGAAAATGAGAACGTTGTTAGGGTAATATATACTGGAGTTGTAATGAGAGCCCGTTCTTCCGAGGTACAGGCTAGGTTAGGTAGTTAGAGCTATCACGATGACCCCCCCCACCTCATCCAACGACTGGGCAGTTGAACTGGGGAGCCAAAGGTAATGCACGGACCAACGCACGTTATCTGCAGCTACTCATTCCATATTACCCAGCGTGATTTGTTACTGACTTAGGTTTGCCCTAAAAAGGGTTCTGTATTTCAGGTCTTAGAATTTATCCAGAGTAATTAGTTATATGACTTCGGATTGCCCTAAAAAGGGTTCTGTTTTTCAGGTCTTTAGAATTTGTCCAGAGTGATTTGTTCTTGGATTTTTCATCTTTTTCTGGTCTTTAGTATTTATATAGAGTGCTTAGTTACATGACTTCGGATTGCCCTAAAAAGGGGTTCTGTATTTCAGGTATTTTGGATTTATCCAGAGTGATTTGTTACTTGACTTAGGTTATTCTTTTGCCCTAGAAAGGGTTCTGTATTTCAGGACTTCGAATTGCCCTAAAAAGGGTTCTGTATTTCAGGTCTTTTTAGAATTTAATCAGCGTGATGACTTCGGATTGCCCTAAAAAGGGTTATGTATTTCCGGTCTTTTGAATTTATCCAGAGTGATTCGTTACTTGACTTAGGTTATTCTTTTGCCCTAAAAAGGGTTCTGTATTTCAGGACTTAAAATTGCCCTAGAAAGGGTTCTGTATTTCAGGTCTTCTAAGAATTTAACCAGAGTGATTAGTTACATGACTTCGGATTGCCCTGGAAAGGGTTCTGTATTTCAGGTCTTTTGAGTATTTTTACTCTAGGTTTGAATAAACGTGTTTAAATAACTAGTTATTTTTGTGGATAAATCCTAAATTTAGGGATACATTTCATCAGTAGTGGACCTCGGAATCACAGAGTGTTTCGGCCATTTATCACCAGACACTCTCCTCCGAGGGAGGCCCCCCCCGTGGTGATCAAATCACGGGGTGTATCCGGTTTTATGCCAATTGTATTCTAAAATTCCTCGTTTTTGATCTACCCATACCGGGTTTCGGTAGGAACTTTGAGAGAATACATTTTGAAGTAGAATCCTGTCAGCATTTATTGGATAGAATTGGTCGTTAGCGGGTTTGTTATTTAAGAGTGGTTAGGGTTAGGCAAAGTTCGGCGACTAGGGTTAGGATAAGAGGTTATGGTAGGGTTGTTATTGAGACGTCAGGGTTAGGTTTAGGTAAACGACGGCGGTTAGGGTTAGGATAAAGGTAGGGTTGTTATCGAGACGACAGGGTTAGGTTTAGGTAAAGGTCGACGGTTAGGGTTAGGGGTTAGGGTTAGGGTTAGGGTTAGGGTTAGGGTTAGGGTTAGGGTTAGGGTTAGGGTTAGGGTTAGGGTTAGGGTTAGGGTTAGGGTTAGGGTTAGGGTTAGGGTTAGGGTTAGGGTTAGGGGTTAGGGTTAGGGTTAGGGTTAGGGTT
Organism: Hyperoplus immaculatus; assembly: GCA_949357725.1. Lineage (NCBI taxonomy): Eukaryota > Metazoa > Chordata > Actinopteri > Uranoscopiformes > Ammodytidae > Hyperoplus > Hyperoplus immaculatus. The sequence continues at coordinate 67,415 of CASHTC010000755.1, read as the reverse complement.
AGGGTTAGGGTTAGGGTTAGGGTTAGGGTTAGGGTTAGGGTTAGGGTTAGGGTTAGGGTTAGGGTTAGAGGGTTAGGGTTAGGGTTAGGGTTAGGGTTAGGTTAAGAGCAATCTGCCCACTTTTCAAAAGTGGTTTTTTGGACGTAAATTTTGAACGCAGAGGGGCAACCTCATACCGAGACCATCCTCGGATACCTTGGGACCAGGCGCATTGGCCGAAAAAGTTTCGTCCCCCTGGTGGCGATTGTGGGTACTGCAATCGCGATTTGAAAAGTTTGAAGCTCTGTAACTCCCCAACGCAGAGGGGCAACACAATTCCAAGCAGTGCCTGTTGTAGCCCTTGGCCAGGACTACATGCTCACCAATTTTTAGCCATTTCCGAGTAACTTTTTTTAACATGGAAAAACAGGTTTTTTGGGAATAACGTCTGGTAGGGGAGGGGCAACTGCACAAGATTTTTAACCAAGATACTAGGCGTGGGGACGGATCAGAATCCGTTGAAATTTTGGTTCTATGTTGTTTCTATCCCGAGTTATGGCCGATTTGGTCTGCGCATGCGCAGTAGTGTTTTGGCCCATAATATGTCTGTTGAAAGAGGGGCTCTTCCTGATTCCAAATCCGTTGAAAGTAGGTCTTTATGACCTTCCTATCAGAAGTTATGGCCAAATGAGTACAAGTGAAATTGTGTGAAAATTTGACTAAGTGTGGAGTCAAAAATACTTCCCACAGAAAGTGTCTAGGAGCACGTTCCAGGCCATTTTGAGTGGTCTGGTAATGGTCTGTGGTGAAGTTTTCTAAAAACCCTATGTAAAAAGTTGGAATCTGAATGTGGAATCTGAATGTGGAATGTGGAATCTGAATGTGGAATCTGAATGTGGAATGTGGAATCTGAATGTGGAATCTGAATGTGGAATCTGGAATCTGAATGTGGAATCTGAATGTGGAATCTGGAATCTGAATGTGGAATCTGAATGTGGAATCTGGAATCTGAATGTGGAATCTGAATGTGGAATCTGGAATCTGAATGTGGAATCTGAATGTGGAATCTGAATGTGGAATGTGGAATCTGAATGTGGAATCTGAATGTGGAATGTGGAATCTCAATGTGGAATCTGAATGTGGAATCTGGAATCTGAATGTGGAGTCTGAATGTGGAATCTGAATGTGGAATGTGGAATCTGAATGTGGAATGTGGAATTGGAATGTGGAATGTGGAATCTGAATGTGGAAGCTGGGCTAGGGTTAGGGTTAGGGTAGGTTAAGAGCAATCTGCCCACTTTTCAAAAGTGGTTTTTTGGACGTAAATTTTGAACGCAGAGGGGCAACCTCATACCGAGACCATCCTCGGATACCTTGGGACCAGGCGCATTGGCCGAAAAAGGGTTAGGGTTAGGGTTAGGGTTAGGGTTAGGGTTAGGGTTAGGGTTAGGGTTAGGGTTAGGGTTAGGGTGGTTAGGGTTAGGGTTAGGATAAGGGGGTTTTAACCAGGATGGCCCAAAGGGCCATCGTCAAATAACTCTCCTTGAAAAGGTAAAGTTGACATTTAAAGTGGCCTACTAGACTAATTTTGGGATGGGCTTTCCAATGGTGCTACCCCCGAGGCTCTAGGAGCTTTGGTTTCCGAGTTATGAGTGTTTTTATGTTTAAAAGTTCTGTATCTCCTGAACGGAAGGTCGTAGAGACTCGGGGACAACTCCAGTGTGTTCAGCGTGCCCGAATTATGTCTGACGGAACTGGTTTCAAGTCTCTAGGACCTACGGTTCTGGAGTTATAAGCGAAAACGTCGGCCCAATGGGAATGAATGGGCGTCATTGAAAATATCTCTAAGTGTTGAGTCCAAAAAAAAAAAGTTCCCCCAGGAAGTGTCTATGAGCACGTTTCAGGCCATTTCGAGTGGTCTGGTAATGGTCTGTAGTGAAGTTTTCTAAAAACCCTATGTAAAAAGTTGGAATCTGAATGTGGAATCTGAATGTGGAATGTGGAATCTGAATGTGGAATCTGAATGTGGAATGTGGAATCTGAATGTGGAATCTGAATGTGGAATCTGAATGTGGAATGTGGAATCTGAATGTGGAATCTGAATGTGGAATCTGAATGTGGAATGTGGAATCTGAATGTGGAAGCTGAATGTGGAATCTGAATGTGGAAGCTGGGCTAGGATAAGGGCCACCGTCAAATAACTCTCCTTGAAAAGGTAAAGTTGACATTTAAAGTGGCCTACTAGACTAATTTTGGGATGGGCTTTCCAATGGTGCTACCCCCGAGGCTCTAGGAGCTTTCCTTCTGTGAGTTTCCAGTGTTTTTATGTTTAAAAGTTCTGTATCTCCTGAACGGAAGGTCGTAGAGACTCGGGGACAACTCCAGTGTGTTCAGCGTGCCCGAATTATGTCGGACATAACTTGGTTTCAAGTCTCTAGGACCTACGGTTCTGGAGTTATAAGCGAAACATCTTTCTAAGTGCTGAGTCCAAAAAAAAAAGTTCCAATATGGGCCAATGCTGCCCTCTTGTGGCTTTGCGGAGATAATACATATCAATGCATGACTGTGCTTTTGATAAATCAAAATAGATGTTTTTTTAGACTCTCATTCCAAAGCCAGTCTCCTGTCTCTTCCAGTGTGTTACAACGTCATCAACAACACGTCTTAATCAATGAAAAACATTCGTATTCACATGCAAAAGCATCTATAACAGTCTGTCTGTCTGTCTGTCTGTCTGTATGTCTACACCCCCAACGCGTGAGTACACACACACACACACACACACAGGGTTAATACACACTCACTCACTAACACACATTATTATTATCAATATTAATATATTAGGAATGTGCATTTAATTTTCTGACCTGTGTGTGTGTGTGTGTGTGTGTGTGTGTGTGTGGGTGTGTGTGTCTCTCTGTCTGTCTCTCTCTCCCTCTGTCTGTCTCTCCCTCTCTCTCTCTCTCTCTCTCTCTGTCTGTCTCTCCCTCTGTCTGTCTGTCTGTCTGTCTCTCCCTCTGTCTGTCTGTCTGTCTGTCTGTCTGTCTGTCTGTCTGTCTGTCTGTCTGTCTGTCTGTCTGTATAGACAATAAATATTTTTTTTCTGTTTTACAGACGGACAAAACAAAGCCTTCACAATGGACTACAACTCCTCTGCCCCGTCTAAATAGGTAACTCATTCATGGTTGAATGTGACATAAGGTGCTCATAATCAAATACAAAAAAATATATGTATTGTATTATTGGACTAACATGTCTCTGCTCTGCTCTTTCTGTTTCTATTTCGCCATAGCCTTGCCCGTGAAGCTGCACATGAAGTCCATCTCTAAAAAGATAAGTAGGGTTAGGGTTAGGGTTAGGGTTAGGATAAGGGGGTTTTAACCAGGATGGCCCAAAGGGCCATCGTCAAATAACTCTCCTTGAAAAGGTAAAGTTGACATTTAAACTGGCCTACTAGACAAATGTTGGGATGGGCTTTCCTATGGTGCTACCCCCGAGGCTCTAGGAGCTTTCCTTCTTTGAGTTTCCAGTGTTTTTATGTTTAAAAGTTCTGTATCTCCTGAACGGAAGGTCGTAGAGACTCGGGGACAACTCCAGTGTGTTCAGCGTGCCCGAATTATGTCGGACAGAACTTGGTTTCAAGTCTCTAGGACCTACGGTTCTGGAGTTATAAGCGAAACATCTTTCTAAGTGCTGAGTCCGAAAAAAAAAGTTCCAATATGGGCCAATGCTGCCCTCTTGTGGCTTTGCGGAGATAATACATATCAGTGCATGACTAGGATAAGGGGGTTTTAACCAGGATGGCCCAAAGGGCCATCGTCAAATAACTCTCCTTGAAAAGGTAAAGTTGACATTTAAAGTGGCCTACTAGACTAATTTTGGGATGGGCTTTCCAATGGTGCTACCCCCGAGGCTCTGGGAGCTTTGGTTTCCGAGTTATGAGTGTTTTTATGTTTAAAAGTTCTGTATCTCCTGAACGGAAGGTCGTAGAGACTCGGGGACAACTCCAGTGTGTTCAGCGTGGCCAAATTATGTCGGACAGAACTTGGTTTCAAGTCTCTAGGACCTACGGTTCTGGAGTTATAAGCGAAAACGTCGGCCCAATGGGAATGGGTTAGGGTTAGGGTTAGGGTTAGGGTTAGGGTTAGGGTTAGGGTTAGGGTTAGGGTTAGGGTTAGGGTTAGGGTTAGGGTTAGGGTTAGGGTTAGGGTTAGGGTTAGGGTTAGGGGTTAGGGTTAGGTTAAGAGCAATCTGCCCACTTTTCAAAAGTGGTTTTTTGGACGTAAATTTTGAACGCAGAGGGGCAACCTCATACCGAGACCATCCTCGGATACCTTGGGACCAGGCGCATTGGCCGTAAAAGTTTCGTCCCCCTGGTGGCGATTGTGGGTACTGCAATCGCGATTTGAAAAGTTTGAAGCTCCGTAACTCCCCAACGCAGAGGGGCAACACAATTTCAAGCAGTGCCTGTTGTAGCCCTTGGCCAGGACTACATGCTCACCAATTTTTAGCCATTTCCGAGAAACTTTTTTTAACATGGAAAAACAGGTTTTTTGGGAATAACGTCTGGTAGGGGAGGGGCAACTGCACAAGATTTTTAACCAAGATACTAGGCGTGGGGACGGATCAGAATCCGTTGAAATTTTGGTTCTATGTTGTTTCTATCCCGAGTTATGGCCGATCTGGTCTGCGCATGCGCAGTAGAGTTTTGGCCCATAATATGTCTGTTGAAAGGGTTAGGGTTAGGGTTAGGGTTAGGGTTAGGGTTAGGGTTAGGGTTAGGGGTTAGGGTTAGGGTTAGGGTTAGGGTTAGGGTTAGGGTTAGGGGTTAGGGTTAGGGTTAGGGTTAGGGTTAGGGTTAGGGTTAGGGTTAGGGTTAGGGTTAGGGTTAGGATAAGGGGGTTTTAACCAGGATGGCCCAAAGGGCCATCGTCAAATAACTCTCCTTGAAAAGGTAAAGTTGACATTTAAAGTGGCCTACTAGACTAATTTTGGGATGGGCTTTCCAATGGTGCTACCCCCGAGGCTCTAGGAGCTTTGGTTTCCGAGTTATGAGTGTTTTTATGTTTAAAAGTTCTGTATCTCCTGAACGGAAGGTCGTAGAGACTCGGGGACAACTCCAGTGTGTTCAGCGTGGCCGAATTATGTCTGACAGAACTTGGTTTCAAGTCTCTAGGACCTACGGTTCTGGAGTTATAAGCGAAAACGTCGGCCCAATGGGAATGAATGGGCGTCATTGAAAATATCTCTAAGTGTTGAGTCCAAAAAAAAAAAGTTCCCCCAGGAAGTGTCTATGAGCACGTTTCAGGCCATTTCGAGTGGTCTGGTAATGGTCTGTAGTGAAGTTTTCTAAAAACCCTATGTAAAAAGTTGGAATCTGAATGTGGAATCTGAATGTGGAATGTGGAATCTGAATGTGGAATCTGAATGTGGAATGTGGAATCTGAATGTGGAATCTGAATGTGGAATCGGAATGTGGAATGTGGAATCTGAATGTGGAATCTGAATGTGGAATGTGGAATCTGAATGTGGAATCTGAATGTGGAAGCTGAATGTGGAATCGGAATGTGGAATGTGGAATCTGAATGTGGAATCTGAATGTGGAATGTGGAATCTGAATGTGGAATCTGAATGTGGAAGCTGAATGTGGAATGTGGAATCTGAATGTGGAAGCTGGGCTAGGATAAGGGGGTTTTAACCAGGATGGCCCAAAGGGCCATCGTCAAATAACTCTCCTTGAAAAGGTAAAGTTGACATTTAAAGTGGCCTACTAGACTAATTTTGGGATGGGCTTTCCAATGGTGCTACCCCCGAGGCTCTGGGAGCTTTGGTTTCCGAGTTATGAGTGTTTTTATGTTTAAAAGTTCTGTATCTCCTGAACGGAAGGTCGTAGAGACTCGGGGACAACTCCAGTGTGTTCAGCGTGCCCGAATTATGTCGGACATAACTTGGTTTCAAGTCTCTAGGACCTACGGTTCTGGAGTTATAAGCGAAACATCTTTCTAAGTGCTGAGTCCAAAAAAAAAAGTTCCAATATGGGCCAATGCTGCCCTCTTGTGGCTTTGCGGAGATAATACATATCAATGCATGACTGTGCTTTTGATAAATCAAAATAAATGTTTTTTTAGACTCTCATTCCAAAGCCAGTCTCCTGTCTCTTCCAGTGTGTTACAACGTCATCAACAACACGTCTTAATCAATGAAAAACATTCGTATTCACATGCAAAAGCATCTATAACAGTCTGTCTGTCTGTCTGTCTGTCTGTATGTCTACACCCCCAACGCGTGAGTACACACACACACACACACACACACACAGGGTTAATACACACTCACTCACTAACACACATTATTATTATCAATATTAATATATTAGGAATGTGCATTTAATTTTCTGACCTGTGTGTGTGTGTGTGTGTGTGTGTGTGTGTCTCTCTGTCTGTCTCTCTCTCCCTCTGTCTGTCTCTCCCTCTCTCTCTCTCTCTCTGTCTGTCTCTCCCTCTGTCTGTCTGTCTGTCTGTCTCTCCCTCTGTCTGTCTGTCTGTCTGTCTGTCTGTCTGTCTGTCTGTCTGTCTGTCTGTATAGACAATAAATATTTTTTTTCTGTTTTACAGACGGACAAAACAAAGCCTTCACAATGGACTACAACTCCTCTGCCCCGTCTAAATAGGTAACTCATTCATGGTTGAATGTGACATAAGGTGCTCATAATCAAATACAAAAAAATATATGTATTGTATTATTGGACTAACATGTCTCTGCTCTGCTCTTTCTGTTTCTATTTCGCCATAGCCTTGCCCGTGAAGCTGCACATGAAGTCCATCTCTAAAAAGATAAGTAGGGTTAGGGTTAGGGTTAGGGTTAGGATAAGGGGGTTTTAACCAGGATGGCCCAAAGGGCCATCGTCAAATAACTCTCCTTGAAAAGGTAAAGTTGACATTTAAACTGGCCTACTAGACAAATGTTGGGATGGGCTTTCCTATGGTGCTACCCCCGAGGCTCTAGGAGCTTTCCTTCTTTGAGTTTCCAGTGTTTTTATGTTTAAAAGTTCTGTATCTCCTGAACGGAAGGTCGTAGAGACTCGGGGACAACTCCAGTGTGTTCAGCGTGCCCGAATTATGTCGGACAGAACTTGGTTTCAAGTCTCTAGGACCTACGGTTCTGGAGTTATAAGCGAAACATCTTTCTAAGTGCTGAGTCCGAAAAAAAAAGGGTTAGGGTTAGGGTTAGGGTTAGGGTTAGGGTTAGGGTTAGGGTTAGGGTTAGGGTTAGGGTTAGGGTTAGGGTTAGGGTTAGGGTTAGGGTTAGGGTTAGGGTTAGGGTTAGGGGGTTAGGGTTAGGGTTAGGGTTAGGGTTAGGGTTAGGGTTAGGGTTAGGGTTAGGGTTAGGGTTAGGGTTAGGGTTAGGGTTAGGATAAGGGGGTTTTAACCAGGATGGCCCAAAGGGCCATCGTCAAATAACTCTCCTTGAAAAGGTAAAGTTGACATTTAAAGTGGCCTACTAGACTAATTCTGGGATGGGCTTTCCAATGGTGCTACCCCCGAGGCTCTAGGAGCTTTGGTTTCCGAGTTATGAGTGTTTTTATGTTTAAAAGTTCTGTATCTCCTGAACGGAAGGTCGTAGAGACTCGGGGACAACTCCAGTGTGTTCAGCGTGGCCGAATTATGTCGGACAGAACTTGGTTTCAAGTCTCTAGGACCTACGGTTCTGGAGTTATAAGCGAAAACGTCGGCCCAATGGGAATGAATGGGCGTCATTGAAAATATCTCTAAGTGTTGAGTCCAAAAAAAAAAAGTTCCCCCAGGAAGTGTCTATGAGCACGTTTCAGGCCATTTCGAGTGGTCTGGTAATGGTCTGTAGTGAAGTTTTCTAAAAACCCTATGTAAAAAGTTGGAATCTGAATGTGGAATCTGAATGTGGAATGTGGAATCTGAATGTGGAATCTGAATGTGGAATGTGGAATCTGAATGTGGAATCTGAATGTGGAATCTGAATGTGGAATGTGGAATCTGAATGTGGAATCTGAATGTGGAATCTGAATGTGGAATGTGGAATCTGAATGTGGAAGCTGAATGTGGAATGTGGAATCTGAATGTGGAAGCTGGGCTAGGATAAGGGCCATCGTCAAATAACTCTCCTTGAAAAGGTAAAGTTGACATTTAAAGTGGCCTACTAGACTAATTTTGGGATGGGCTTTCCAATGGTGCTACCCCCGAGGCTCTAGGAGGGTTAGGGTTAGGGTTAGGGTTAGGGTTAGGGTTAGGGTTAGGGTTAGGGTTAGGGTTAGGGTTAGGGTTAGGGTTAGGGTTAGGGTTAGGGTTAGGGTTAGGGTTAGGGTTAGGGTTAGGGTTAGGGTTAGGGTTAGGGTTAGGGTTAGGGTTAGGGTTAGGGTTAGGGTTAGGGTTAGGGTTAGGGGTTAGGGTTAGGGTTAGGGTTAGGGTTAGGGTTAGGGTTAGGGTTAGGGTTAGGGTTAGGTTATAGGGATAAATACGTCCTTTGAGACGCGTCTCAAGAATGTTTTTGCCAATAACTCCGGATAGGAATGCCCTATCATCATGGAACCAAGTTCCTTGGATTCCTTGGCCCCAGACCTTTCCAATGGTGCTACCCCCGAGGCTCTAGGAGCTTTGGTTTCCAAGTTATGAGTGTTTTTATGTTTAAAAGTTCTGTATCTCCTGAACGGAAGGTCGTAGAGACTCGCGGACAACTCCAGTGTGTTCAGCGTGCCCGAATTATGTCAGACGGAACTTGGTTTCAAGTCTCTAGGACCTACGGTTCTGGAGTTATAAGCGAAAACGTTCGCCCAATAGGAATGAATGGGCGTCATTGAAAATTTCTCTAAGTGTTGAGTCCAAAAAAAAAAAGTTCCCCCAGGAAGTGTCTAGGAGCACGTTTCAGGCCATTTTGAGTGGTCTGGTAATGGTCTGTGGTGAACTTTTTTAAAAACCCTATATAAAATATTTTTTTGTAAAAAATTTGACTAAGTGTTGAGTCCAAAAAAAAAAAGTTCCCCCAGGAAGTGTCTAGGAGCACGTTTCAGGCCATTTTGAGTCGTTTGGTAATGGTCTGTGGTGAAGTTTTTTAAAAACCCTATATAAAATATTTTTTTGTTAAAATTTGACTAAGTGTGGAGTCGAAAGGGTTAGGGTTAGGGTTAGGTAGTTTGAGCTATCTCGGTGACACCCCCTGCTTCATCCGACGACTGGGCAGTTGAACTGGGGTGCCAAAAGGTAATGCACGGACCGGCGCACGGGTTAGGGTTAGGGTTAGGGTTAGGGTTAGGGTTAGGGTTAGGGTTAGGGTTAGGGTTAGGGTTAGGGTTAGGGTTAGGGTTAGGGTTAGGGTTAGGGTTAGGGTTAGGGGTTAGGGTTAGGGTTAGGGTTAGGGTTAGGGTTAGGGTTAGGGTTAGGGTTAGGGTTAGGGTTAGGGTTAGGGTTAGGGTTAGGGTTAGGGTTAGGGTTAGGGTTAGGGTTAGGGTTAGGGTTAGGGTTAGGGTTAGGGTTAGGGTTAGGGTTAGGGTTAGGGTTAGGGTTAGGGTTAGGGTTAGGGTTAGGGTTAGGGTTAGGGTTAGGGTTAGGGTTAGGGTTAGGGTTAGGGTTAGGTTAAGAGCAATCTGCCCACTTTTCAAAAGTGGTTTTTTGGACGTAAATTTTGAACGCAGAGGGGCAACCTCATACCGAGACCATCCTCGGATACCTTGGGACCAGGCGCATTGGCCGAAAAAGTTTCGTCCCCCTGGTGGCGATTGTGGGTACTGCAATCGCGATTTGAAAAGTTTGAAGCTCTGTAACTCCCCAACGCAGAGGGGCAACACAATTCCAAGCAGTGCCTGTTGTAGCCCTTGGCCAGGACTACATGCTCACCAATTTTTAGCCATTTCCGAGTAACTTTTTTTAACATGGAAAAACAGGTTTTTTGGGAATAACGTCTGGTAGGGGAGGGGCAACTGCACAAGATTTTTAACCAAGATACTAGGCGTGGGGACGGATCAGAATCCGTTGAAATTTTGGTTCTATGTTGTTTCTATCCCGAGTTATGGCCGATTTGGTCTGCGCATGCGCAGTAGTGTTTTGGCCCATAATATGTCTGTTGAAAGAGGGGCTCTTCCTGATTCCAAATCCGTTGAAAGTAGGTCTTTATGACCTTCCTATCAGAAGTTATGGCCAAATGAGTACAAGTGAAATTGTGTGAAAATTTGACTAAGTGTGGAGTCAAAAATACTTCCCACAGAAAGTGTCTAGGAGCACGTTCCAGGCCATTTTGAGTGGTCTGGTAATGGTCTGTGGTGAAGTTTTCTAAAAACCCTATGTAAAAAGTTGGAATCTGAATGTGGAATCTGAATGTGGAATGTGGAATCTGAATGTGGAATCTGAATGTGGAATGTGGAATCTGAATGTGGAATCTGAATGTGGAATCTGGAATCTGAATGTGGAATCTGAATGTGGAATCTGGAATCTGAATGTGGAATCTGAATGTGGAATCTGGAATCTGAATGTGGAATCTGAATGTGGAATCTGGAATCTGAATGTGGAATCTGAATGTGGAATCTGAATGTGGAATGTGGAATCTGAATGTGGAATCTGAATGTGGAATGTGGAATCTCAATGTGGAATCTGAATGTGGAATCTGGAATCTGAATGTGGAGTCTGAATGTGGAATCTGAATGTGGAATGTGGAATCTGAATGTGGAATGTGGAATTGGAATGTGGAATGTGGAATCTGAATGTGGAAGCTGGGCTAGGGTTAGGGTTAGGGTAGGTTAAGAGCAATCTGCCCACTTTTCAAAAGTGGTTTTTTGGACGTAAATTTTGAACGCAGAGGGGCAACCTCATACCGAGACCATCCTCGGATACCTTGGGACCAGGCGCATTGGCCGAAAAAGGGTTAGGGTTAGGGTTAGGGTTAGGGTTAGGGTTAGGGTTAGGGTTAGGGTTAGGGTTAGGGTTAGGGTGGTTAGGGTTAGGGTTAGGATAAGGGGGTTTTAACCAGGATGGCCCAAAGGGCCATCGTCAAATAACTCTCCTTGAAAAGGTAAAGTTGACATTTAAAGTGGCCTACTAGACTAATTTTGGGATGGGCTTTCCAATGGTGCTACCCCCGAGGCTCTAGGAGCTTTGGTTTCCGAGTTATGAGTGTTTTTATGTTTAAAAGTTCTGTATCTCCTGAACGGAAGGTCGTAGAGACTCGGGGACAACTCCAGTGTGTTCAGCGTGCCCGAATTATGTCTGACGGAACTGGTTTCAAGTCTCTAGGACCTACGGTTCTGGAGTTATAAGCGAAAACGTCGGCCCAATGGGAATGAATGGGCGTCATTGAAAATATCTCTAAGTGTTGAGTCCAAAAAAAAAAAGTTCCCCCAGGAAGTGTCTATGAGCACGTTTCAGGCCATTTCGAGTGGTCTGGTAATGGTCTGTAGTGAAGTTTTCTAAAAACCCTATGTAAAAAGTTGGAATCTGAATGTGGAATCTGAATGTGGAATGTGGAATCTGAATGTGGAATCTGAATGTGGAATGTGGAATCTGAATGTGGAATCTGAATGTGGAATCTGAATGTGGAATGTGGAATCTGAATGTGGAATCTGAATGTGGAATCTGAATGTGGAATGTGGAATCTGAATGTGGAAGCTGAATGTGGAATCTGAATGTGGAAGCTGGGCTAGGATAAGGGCCACCGTCAAATAACTCTCCTTGAAAAGGTAAAGTTGACATTTAAAGTGGCCTACTAGACTAATTTTGGGATGGGCTTTCCAATGGTGCTACCCCCGAGGCTCTAGGAGCTTTCCTTCTGTGAGTTTCCAGTGTTTTTATGTTTAAAAGTTCTGTATCTCCTGAACGGAAGGTCGTAGAGACTCGGGGACAACTCCAGTGTGTTCAGCGTGCCCGAATTATGTCGGACATAACTTGGTTTCAAGTCTCTAGGACCTACGGTTCTGGAGTTATAAGCGAAACATCTTTCTAAGTGCTGAGTCCAAAAAAAAAAGTTCCAATATGGGCCAATGCTGCCCTCTTGTGGCTTTGCGGAGATAATACATATCAATGCATGACTGTGCTTTTGATAAATCAAAATAGATGTTTTTTTAGACTCTCATTCCAAAGCCAGTCTCCTGTCTCTTCCAGTGTGTTACAACGTCATCAACAACACGTCTTAATCAATGAAAAACATTCGTATTCACATGCAAAAGCATCTATAACAGTCTGTCTGTCTGTCTGTCTGTCTGTATGTCTACACCCCCAACGCGTGAGTACACACACACACACACACACACAGGGTTAATACACACTCACTCACTAACACACATTATTATTATCAATATTAATATATTAGGAATGTGCATTTAATTTTCTGACCTGTGTGTGTGTGTGTGTGTGTGTGTGTGTGTGTGGGTGTGTGTGTCTCTCTGTCTGTCTCTCTCTCCCTCTGTCTGTCTCTCCCTCTC
>CASHTC010000755.1:32500-52500 GCA_949357725.1 Hyperoplus immaculatus | reverse complement strand
ATATAAAATATTTTTTTGTAAAAAATTTGACTAAGTGTTGAGTCCAAAAAAAAAAAGTTCCCCCAGGAAGTGTCTAGGAGCACGTTTCAGGCCATTTTGAGTCGTTTGGTAATGGTCTGTGGTGAAGTTTTTTAAAAACCCTATATAAAATATTTTTTTGTTAAAATTTGACTAAGTGTGGAGTCGAAAGGGTTAGGGTTAGGGTTAGGTAGTTTGAGCTATCTCGGTGACACCCCCTGCTTCATCCGACGACTGGGCAGTTGAACTGGGGTGCCAAAAGGTAATGCACGGACCGGCGCACGGGTTAGGGTTAGGGTTAGGGTTAGGGTTAGGGTTAGGGTTAGGGTTAGGGTTAGGGTTAGGGTTAGGGTTAGGGTTAGGGTTAGGGTTAGGGTTAGGGTTAGGGTTAGGGGTTAGGGTTAGGGTTAGGGTTAGGGTTAGGGTTAGGGTTAGGGTTAGGGTTAGGGTTAGGGTTAGGGTTAGGGTTAGGTTAAGAGCAATCTGCCCACTTTTCAAAAGTGGTTTTTTGGACGTAAATTTTGAACGCAGAGGGGCAACCTCATACCGAGACCATCCTCGGATACCTTGGGACCAGGCGCATTGGCCGAAAAAGTTTCGTCCCCCTGGTGGCGATTGTGGGTACTGCAATCGCGATTTGAAAAGTTTGAAGCTCTGTAACTCCCCAACGCAGAGGGGCAACACAATTCCAAGCAGTGCCTGTTGTAGCCCTTGGCCAGGACTACATGCTCACCAATTTTTAGCCATTTCCGAGTAACTTTTTTTAACATGGAAAAACAGGTTTTTTGGGAATAACGTCTGGTAGGGGAGGGGCAACTGCACAAGATTTTTAACCAAGATACTAGGCGTGGGGACGGATCAGAATCCGTTGAAATTTTGGTTCTATGTTGTTTCTATCCCGAGTTATGGCCGATTTGGTCTGCGCATGCGCAGTAGTGTTTTGGCCCATAATATGTCTGTTGAAAGAGGGGCTCTTCCTGATTCCAAATCCGTTGAAAGTAGGTCTTTATGACCTTCCTATCAGAAGTTATGGCCAAATGAGTACAAGTGAAATTGTGTGAAAATTTGACTAAGTGTGGAGTCAAAAATACTTCCCACAGAAAGTGTCTAGGAGCACGTTCCAGGCCATTTTGAGTGGTCTGGTAATGGTCTGTGGTGAAGTTTTCTAAAAACCCTATGTAAAAAGTTGGAATCTGAATGTGGAATCTGAATGTGGAATGTGGAATCTGAATGTGGAATCTGAATGTGGAATGTGGAATCTGAATGTGGAATCTGAATGTGGAATCTGGAATCTGAATGTGGAATCTGAATGTGGAATCTGGAATCTGAATGTGGAATCTGAATGTGGAATCTGGAATCTGAATGTGGAATCTGAATGTGGAATCTGGAATCTGAATGTGGAATCTGAATGTGGAATCTGAATGTGGAATGTGGAATCTGAATGTGGAATCTGAATGTGGAATGTGGAATCTCAATGTGGAATCTGAATGTGGAATCTGGAATCTGAATGTGGAGTCTGAATGTGGAATCTGAATGTGGAATGTGGAATCTGAATGTGGAATGTGGAATTGGAATGTGGAATGTGGAATCTGAATGTGGAAGCTGGGCTAGGGTTAGGGTTAGGGTAGGTTAAGAGCAATCTGCCCACTTTTCAAAAGTGGTTTTTTGGACGTAAATTTTGAACGCAGAGGGGCAACCTCATACCGAGACCATCCTCGGATACCTTGGGACCAGGCGCATTGGCCGAAAAAGGGTTAGGGTTAGGGTTAGGGTTAGGGTTAGGGTTAGGGTTAGGGTTAGGGTTAGGGTTAGGGTTAGGGTGGTTAGGGTTAGGGTTAGGATAAGGGGGTTTTAACCAGGATGGCCCAAAGGGCCATCGTCAAATAACTCTCCTTGAAAAGGTAAAGTTGACATTTAAAGTGGCCTACTAGACTAATTTTGGGATGGGCTTTCCAATGGTGCTACCCCCGAGGCTCTAGGAGCTTTGGTTTCCGAGTTATGAGTGTTTTTATGTTTAAAAGTTCTGTATCTCCTGAACGGAAGGTCGTAGAGACTCGGGGACAACTCCAGTGTGTTCAGCGTGCCCGAATTATGTCTGACGGAACTGGTTTCAAGTCTCTAGGACCTACGGTTCTGGAGTTATAAGCGAAAACGTCGGCCCAATGGGAATGAATGGGCGTCATTGAAAATATCTCTAAGTGTTGAGTCCAAAAAAAAAAAGTTCCCCCAGGAAGTGTCTATGAGCACGTTTCAGGCCATTTCGAGTGGTCTGGTAATGGTCTGTAGTGAAGTTTTCTAAAAACCCTATGTAAAAAGTTGGAATCTGAATGTGGAATCTGAATGTGGAATGTGGAATCTGAATGTGGAATCTGAATGTGGAATGTGGAATCTGAATGTGGAATCTGAATGTGGAATCTGAATGTGGAATGTGGAATCTGAATGTGGAATCTGAATGTGGAATCTGAATGTGGAATGTGGAATCTGAATGTGGAAGCTGAATGTGGAATCTGAATGTGGAAGCTGGGCTAGGATAAGGGCCACCGTCAAATAACTCTCCTTGAAAAGGTAAAGTTGACATTTAAAGTGGCCTACTAGACTAATTTTGGGATGGGCTTTCCAATGGTGCTACCCCCGAGGCTCTAGGAGCTTTCCTTCTGTGAGTTTCCAGTGTTTTTATGTTTAAAAGTTCTGTATCTCCTGAACGGAAGGTCGTAGAGACTCGGGGACAACTCCAGTGTGTTCAGCGTGCCCGAATTATGTCGGACATAACTTGGTTTCAAGTCTCTAGGACCTACGGTTCTGGAGTTATAAGCGAAACATCTTTCTAAGTGCTGAGTCCAAAAAAAAAAGTTCCAATATGGGCCAATGCTGCCCTCTTGTGGCTTTGCGGAGATAATACATATCAATGCATGACTGTGCTTTTGATAAATCAAAATAGATGTTTTTTTAGACTCTCATTCCAAAGCCAGTCTCCTGTCTCTTCCAGTGTGTTACAACGTCATCAACAACACGTCTTAATCAATGAAAAACATTCGTATTCACATGCAAAAGCATCTATAACAGTCTGTCTGTCTGTCTGTCTGTCTGTATGTCTACACCCCCAACGCGTGAGTACACACACACACACACACACACAGGGTTAATACACACTCACTCACTAACACACATTATTATTATCAATATTAATATATTAGGAATGTGCATTTAATTTTCTGACCTGTGTGTGTGTGTGTGTGTGTGTGTGTGTGTGTGGGTGTGTGTGTCTCTCTGTCTGTCTCTCTCTCCCTCTGTCTGTCTCTCCCTCTCTCTCTCTCTCTCTCTCTCTGTCTGTCTCTCCCTCTGTCTGTCTGTCTGTCTGTCTCTCCCTCTGTCTGTCTGTCTGTCTGTCTGTCTGTCTGTCTGTCTGTCTGTCTGTCTGTCTGTCTGTCTGTATAGACAATAAATATTTTTTTTCTGTTTTACAGACGGACAAAACAAAGCCTTCACAATGGACTACAACTCCTCTGCCCCGTCTAAATAGGTAACTCATTCATGGTTGAATGTGACATAAGGTGCTCATAATCAAATACAAAAAAATATATGTATTGTATTATTGGACTAACATGTCTCTGCTCTGCTCTTTCTGTTTCTATTTCGCCATAGCCTTGCCCGTGAAGCTGCACATGAAGTCCATCTCTAAAAAGATAAGTAGGGTTAGGGTTAGGGTTAGGGTTAGGATAAGGGGGTTTTAACCAGGATGGCCCAAAGGGCCATCGTCAAATAACTCTCCTTGAAAAGGTAAAGTTGACATTTAAACTGGCCTACTAGACAAATGTTGGGATGGGCTTTCCTATGGTGCTACCCCCGAGGCTCTAGGAGCTTTCCTTCTTTGAGTTTCCAGTGTTTTTATGTTTAAAAGTTCTGTATCTCCTGAACGGAAGGTCGTAGAGACTCGGGGACAACTCCAGTGTGTTCAGCGTGCCCGAATTATGTCGGACAGAACTTGGTTTCAAGTCTCTAGGACCTACGGTTCTGGAGTTATAAGCGAAACATCTTTCTAAGTGCTGAGTCCGAAAAAAAAAGGGTTAGGGTTAGGGTTAGGGTTAGGGTTAGGGTTAGGGTTAGGGTTAGGGTTAGGGTTAGGGTTAGGGTTAGGGTTAGGGTTAGGGTTAGGGTTAGGGTTAGGGTTAGGGTTAGGGTTAGGGTTAGGGGGTTAGGGTTAGGGTTAGGGTTAGGGTTAGGGTTAGGGTTAGGGTTAGGGTTAGGGTTAGGGTTAGGGTTAGGGTTAGGGTTAGGATAAGGGGGTTTTAACCAGGATGGCCCAAAGGGCCATCGTCAAATAACTCTCCTTGAAAAGGTAAAGTTGACATTTAAAGTGGCCTACTAGACTAATTCTGGGATGGGCTTTCCAATGGTGCTACCCCCGAGGCTCTAGGAGCTTTGGTTTCCGAGTTATGAGTGTTTTTATGTTTAAAAGTTCTGTATCTCCTGAACGGAAGGTCGTAGAGACTCGGGGACAACTCCAGTGTGTTCAGCGTGGCCGAATTATGTCGGACAGAACTTGGTTTCAAGTCTCTAGGACCTACGGTTCTGGAGTTATAAGCGAAAACGTCGGCCCAATGGGAATGAATGGGCGTCATTGAAAATATCTCTAAGTGTTGAGTCCAAAAAAAAAAAGTTCCCCCAGGAAGTGTCTATGAGCACGTTTCAGGCCATTTCGAGTGGTCTGGTAATGGTCTGTAGTGAAGTTTTCTAAAAACCCTATGTAAAAAGTTGGAATCTGAATGTGGAATCTGAATGTGGAATGTGGAATCTGAATGTGGAATCTGAATGTGGAATGTGGAATCTGAATGTGGAATCTGAATGTGGAATCTGAATGTGGAATGTGGAATCTGAATGTGGAATCTGAATGTGGAATCTGAATGTGGAATGTGGAATCTGAATGTGGAAGCTGAATGTGGAATGTGGAATCTGAATGTGGAAGCTGGGCTAGGATAAGGGCCATCGTCAAATAACTCTCCTTGAAAAGGTAAAGTTGACATTTAAAGTGGCCTACTAGACTAATTTTGGGATGGGCTTTCCAATGGTGCTACCCCCGAGGCTCTAGGAGGGTTAGGGTTAGGGTTAGGGTTAGGGTTAGGGTTAGGGTTAGGGTTAGGGTTAGGGTTAGGGTTAGGGTTAGGGTTAGGGTTAGGGTTAGGGTTAGGGTTAGGGTTAGGGTTAGGGTTAGGGTTAGGGTTAGGGTTAGGGTTAGGGTTAGGGTTAGGGTTAGGGTTAGGGTTAGGGTTAGGGTTAGGGGTTAGGGTTAGGGTTAGGGTTAGGGTTAGGGTTAGGGTTAGGGTTAGGGTTAGGGTTAGGTTATAGGGATAAATACGTCCTTTGAGACGCGTCTCAAGAATGTTTTTGCCAATAACTCCGGATAGGAATGCCCTATCATCATGGAACCAAGTTCCTTGGATTCCTTGGCCCCAGACCTTTCCAATGGTGCTACCCCCGAGGCTCTAGGAGCTTTGGTTTCCAAGTTATGAGTGTTTTTATGTTTAAAAGTTCTGTATCTCCTGAACGGAAGGTCGTAGAGACTCGCGGACAACTCCAGTGTGTTCAGCGTGCCCGAATTATGTCAGACGGAACTTGGTTTCAAGTCTCTAGGACCTACGGTTCTGGAGTTATAAGCGAAAACGTTCGCCCAATAGGAATGAATGGGCGTCATTGAAAATTTCTCTAAGTGTTGAGTCCAAAAAAAAAAAGTTCCCCCAGGAAGTGTCTAGGAGCACGTTTCAGGCCATTTTGAGTGGTCTGGTAATGGTCTGTGGTGAACTTTTTTAAAAACCCTATATAAAATATTTTTTTGTAAAAAATTTGACTAAGTGTTGAGTCCAAAAAAAAAAAGTTCCCCCAGGAAGTGTCTAGGAGCACGTTTCAGGCCATTTTGAGTCGTTTGGTAATGGTCTGTGGTGAAGTTTTTTAAAAACCCTATATAAAATATTTTTTTGTTAAAATTTGACTAAGTGTGGAGTCGAAAGGGTTAGGGTTAGGGTTAGGTAGTTTGAGCTATCTCGGTGACACCCCCTGCTTCATCCGACGACTGGGCAGTTGAACTGGGGTGCCAAAAGGTAATGCACGGACCGGCGCACGGGTTAGGGTTAGGGTTAGGGTTAGGGTTAGGGTTAGGGTTAGGGTTAGGGTTAGGGTTAGGGTTAGGGTTAGGGTTAGGGTTAGGGTTAGGGTTAGGGTTAGGGTTAGGGTTAGGGGTTAGGGTTAGGGTTAGGGTTAGGGTTAGGGTTAGGGTTAGGGTTAGGGTTAGGGTTAGGGTTAGGGTTAGGGTTAGGGTTAGGGTTAGGGTTAGGGTTAGGGTTAGGGTTAGGGTTAGGGTTAGGGTTAGGGTTAGGGTTAGGGTTAGGGTTAGGGTTAGGGTTAGGGTTAGGGTTAGGGTTAGGGTTAGGGTTAGGGTTAGGGTTAGGGTTAGGGTTAGGGTTAGGGTTAGGGTTAGGGTTAGGGTTAGGGTTAGGGTTAGGGTTAGGGTTAGGGTTAGGGTTAGGGTTAGGGTTAGGGTTAGGGTTAGGGTTAGGGTTAGGGTTAGGGTTAGGGTTAGGGGTTAGGGTTAGGGTTAGGGTTAGGGTTAGGGTTAGGGTTAGGGTTAGGGTTAGGGTTAGGGTTAGGGTTAGGGTTAGGGTTAGGGTTAGGGTTAGGGTTAGGGTTAGGGTTAGGGTTAGGATAAGGGGGTTTTAACCAGGATGGCCCAAAGGGCCATCGTCAAATAACTCTCCTTGAAAAGGTAAAGTTGACATTTAAAGTGGCCTACTAGACTAATTTTGGGATGGGCTTTCCAATGGTGCTACCCCCGAGGCTCTAGGAGCTTTGGTTTCCGAGTTATGAGTGTTTTTATGTTTAAAAGTTCTGTATCTCCTGAACGGAAGGTCGTAGAGACTCGGGGACAACTCCAGTGTGTTCAGCGTGGCGGAATTATGTCTGACGGAACTTGGTTTCAAGTCTCTAGGACCTACGGTTCTGGAGTTATAAGCGAAAACGTCGGCCCAATGGGAATGAATGGGCGTCATTGAAAATATCTCTAAGTGTTGAGTCCAAAAAAAAAAAGTTCCCCCAGGAAGTGTCTATGAGCACGTTTCAGGCCATTTCGAGTGGTCTGGTAATGGTCTGTAGTGAAGTTTTCTAAAAACCCTATGTAAAAAGTTGGAATCTGAATGTGGAATCTGAATGTGGAATGTGGAATCTGAATGTGGAATCTGAATGTGGAATGTGGAATCGGAATGTGGAATCTGAATGTGGAATCGGAATGTGGAATCTGAATGTGGAATCTGAATGTGGAATGTGGAATCTGAATGTGGAATCTGAATGTGGAAGCTGAATGTGGAATGTGGAATCTGAATGTGGAAGCTGGGCTAGGATAAGGGGGTTTTAACCAGGGTTAGGGTTAGGGTTAGGGTTAGGGTTAGGGTTAGGGTTAGGGTTAGGGTTAGGGTTAGGGTTAGGGTTAGGGGTTAGGGTTAGGGTTAGGATAAGGGGGTTTTAACCAGGATGGCCCAAAGGGCCATTGTCAAATAACTCTCCTTGAAAAGGTAAAGTTGACATTTAAAGTGGCCTACTAGACTAATTTTGGGATGGGCTTTCCAATGGTGCTACCCCCGAGGCTCTAGGAGCTTTGGTTTCCGAGTTATGAGTGTTTTTATGTTTAAAAGTTCTGTATCTCCTGAACGGAAGGTCGTAGAGACTCGGGGACAACTCCAGTGTGTTCAGCGTGGCGGAATTATGTCTGACGGAACTTGGTTTCAAGTCTCTAGGACCTACGGTTCTGGAGTTATAAGCGAAAACGTCGGCCCAATGGGAATGAATGGGCGTCATTGAAAATATCTCTAAGTGTTGAGTCCAAAAAAAAAAAGTTCCCCCAGGAAGTGTCTATGAGCACGTTTCAGGCCATTTCGAGTGGTCTGGTAATGGTCTGTAGTGAAGTTTTCTAAAAACCCTATGTAAAAAGTTGGAATCTGAATGTGGAATCTGAATGTGGAATGTGGAATCTGAATGTGGAATCTGAATGTGGAATGTGGAATCGGAATGTGGAATCTGAATGTGGAATCGGAATGTGGAATCTGAATGTGGAATCTGAATGTGGAATGTGGAATCTGAATGTGGAATCTGAATGTGGAAGCTGAATGTGGAATGTGGAATCTGAATGTGGAAGCTGGGCTAGGATAAGGGGGTTTTAACCAGGGTTAGGGTTAGGGTTAGGGTTAGGGTTAGGTAGTTAGAGCTATCACGATGACCCCCCCCACCTCATCCAACGACTGGGCAGTTGAACTGGGGAGCCAAAGGTAATGCACGGACCAACGCACGTTATCTGCAGCTACTCATTCCATATTACCCAGCGTGATTTGTTACTGACTTAGGTTTGCCCTAAAAAGGGTTCTGTATTTCAGGTCTTAGAATTTATCCAGAGTAATTAGTTATATGACTTCGGATTGCCCTAAAAAGGGTTCTGTTTTTCAGGTCTTTAGAATTTGTCCAGAGTGATTTGTTCTTGGATTTTTCTTCTTTTTCTGGTCTTTAGTATTTATATAGAGTGCTTAGTTACATGACTTCGGATTGCCCTAAAAAGGGGTTCTGTATTTCAGGTCTTTTGGATTTATCCAGAGTGATTTGTTACTTGACTTAGGTTATTCTTTTGCCCTAGAAAGGGTTCTGTATTTCAGGACTTCGAATTGCCCTAAAAAGGGTTCTGTATTTCAGGTCTTTTTAGAATTTAATCAGCGTGATGACTTCGGATTGCCCTAAAAAGGGTTATGTATTTCCGGTCTTTTGAATTTATCCAGAGTGATTCGTTACTTGACTTAGGTTATTCTTTTGCCCTAAAAAGGGTTCTGTATTTCAGGACTTAAAATTGCCCTAGAAAGGGTTCTGTATTTCAGGTCTTCTAAGAATTTAACCAGAGTGATTAGTTACATGACTTCGGATTGCCCTGGAAAGGGTTCTGTATTTCCGGTCTTTTGAATTTATCCAGAGTGATTCGTTACTTGACTTAGGTTATTCTTTTGCCCTAAAAAGGGTTCTGTATTTCAGGACTTAAAATTGCCCTAGAAAGGGTTCTGTATTTCAGGTCTTCTAAGAATTTAACCAGAGTGATTAGTTACATGACTTCGGATTGCCCTGGAAAGGGTTCTGTATTTCAGGTCTTTTGAGTATTTTTACTCTAGGTTTGAATAAACGTGTTTAAATAACTAGTTATTTTTGTGGATAAATCCTAAATTTAGGGATACATTTCATCAGTAGTGGACCTCGGAATCACAGAGTGTTTCGGCCATTTATCACCAGACACTCTCCTCCGAGGGAGGCCCCCCCCGTGGTGATCAAATCACGGGGTGTATCCGGTTTTATGCCAATTGTATTCTAAAATTCCTAGTTTTTGATCTACCCATACCGGGTTTCGGTAGGAACTTTGAGAGAATAAATTTTGAAGTAGAATCCTGTCAGCATTTATTGGATAGAATTGGTCGTTAGCGGGTTTGTTATTTCAGAGTGGTTAGGGTTAGGCAAAGTTCGGCGACTAGGGTTAGGATAAGAGGTTATGGTCGGGTTGTTATTGAGACGTCAGGGTTAGGTTTAGGTAAACGACGGCGGTTAGGGTTAGGATAAAGGTAGGGTTGTTATCGAGACGACCGGGTTAGGTTTAGGTAAAGGTCGACGGTTAGGGTTAGGGGTTAGGGTAAGGGTTAGGGTTAGGGGAGGGTTAGGGTTAGGGTTAGGGTTAGGGTTAGGGTTAGGGTCAGGGATTAGGGTTAGGGTTAGGGTCAGGGGTTAGGGTTAGGGGTTAGGGTTAGGGGTTAGGGTTAGGGTTAGGGTCAGGGTTAGGGTAAGGGTTAGGGTTAGGGTTAGGGAAGGGTTAGGGTTAGGGTTAGGGAAAGGGTTAGGGTTAGGGTCAGGAGTTAGGGTTAGGTTTAGGGTAGGGGTTAGGGTTAGGGTTCGGGAAAAGTCCGTGATTAGGGTTAGGATAAGGGTCTTGGTAAGGTTGTTGTAGAGACGCCGGGGTTAGGGTTAGGTAAAAGTCGGTGATTAGGGTTTGGATATAGGTCAGGTAAGGTTGTAATAAAGAAAATAAGAGATAAGAGAAAGGCCGCAGAGGTAGTGAGTAGTGCTGTGTATAGGACAATGTTACAGCGGTATACTCAGACCAGTGTCAGTCTTCCCATACTCCTGATATTAAGGAACGGTCCTAATAATAAAGCGTTGTATTGACGATCGAAATTACAAAAAAGGTTTGAATGATTAAAAGTTGGATTGGAGAAAATTATAAAAAAATTTGAAGTAGAAATTAAGTAAAAATTAGAGTGACAATTAGGGAAAAAATTAAGGTAAAAACTAGAGTGAAAATTAAGGTTACAATTAAGTTTAAAATTAGAGTCATACTTAAAGTGAAATTGAGGTTAAAGTTATAAATAAAGTTTAAAATTTAAGTTAAAATTAAGGTTATGATTACAGTCAAAATTAACAATTAACAGCCAACCCAAGGGCAAGAAAGTAGAACAAAGGGTTAGGGTTAGGGTTAGGGTTAGGGTTAGGGTTAGGGTTAGGGTTAGGGTTAGGGTTAGGGTTAGGGTTAGGGTTAGGGTTAGGGTTAGGTTAAGAGCAATCTGCCCACTTTTCAAAAGTGGTTTTTTGGACGTAAATTTTGAACGCAGAGGGGCAACCTCATACCGAGACCATCCTCGGATACCTTGGGACCAGGCGCATTGGCCGAAAAAGTTTCGTCCCCCTGGTGGCGATTGTGGGTACTGCAATCGCGATTTGAAAAGTTTGAAGCTCTGTAACTCCCCAACGCAGAGGGGCAACACAATTCCAAGCAGTGCCTGTTGTAGCCCTTGGCCAGGACTACATGCTCACCAATTTTTAGCCATTTCCGAGTAACTTTTTTTAACATGGAAAAACAGGTTTTTTGGGAATAACGTCTGGTAGGGGAGGGGCAACTGCACAAGATTTTTAACCAAGATACTAGGCGTGGGGACGGATCAGAATCCGTTGAAATTTTGGTTCTATGTTGTTTCTATCCCGAGTTATGGCCGATTTGGTCTGCGCATGCGCAGTAGTGTTTTGGCCCATAATATGTCTGTTGAAAGAGGGGCTCTTCCTGATTCCAAATCCGTTGAAAGTAGGTCTTTATGACCTTCCTATCAGAAGTTATGGCCAAATGAGTACAAGTGAAATTGTGTGAAAATTTGACTAAGTGTGGAGTCAAAAATACTTCCCACAGAAAGTGTCTAGGAGCACGTTCCAGGCCATTTTGAGTGGTCTGGTAATGGTCTGTGGTGAAGTTTTCTAAAAACCCTATGTAAAAGGTGGAATCGGAATGTGGAATTGGAAGTTGGAATGTGGAATCTGAATGTGGAATCTGAATGTGGAAGTGGAATCTGAATGTGGAATGTGGAATCTGAATGTGGAATTGGAATGTGGAATATGGAATCTGAATGTGGAATCTGAATGTGGAATCTGGAAGTGGAATGTGGAATGTGAAATTAGAAGGTAAAGTTGACATTTAAAGTGGCCTACTAGACTACTTTTGGGAAGGGCTTTCCTATGGTGCTACCCCCGAGGCTCTCCGAGCTTTCCTTCTTTGAGTTTCAAGTGTTATTATGTTTAAAAGTTCTGTATCTCCTGAACGGAAGGTCGTTAGGGTTAGGGTTAGGGTTAGGGTTAGGGTTAGGGTTAGGGTTAGGGTTAGGGTTAGGGTTAGGGTTAGGGTTAGGGTTAGGGTTAGGGGTTAGGGTTAGGGTTAGGGTTAGGGTTAGGGTTAGGGTTAGGGTTAGGGTTAGGGTTAGGGGTTAGGTTAAGAGCAATCTGCCCACTTTTCAAAAGTGGTTTTTTGGACGTAAATTTTGAACGCAGAGGGGCAACCTCATACCGAGACCATCCTCGGATACCTTGGGACCAGGCGCATTGGGTTAGGGTTAGGGTTAGGGTTAGGGTTAGGGTTAGGGTTAGGGTTAGGGTTAGGGGTTAGGGTTAGGGTTAGGGTTAGGGTTAGGGTTAGGGTTAGGGTTAGGGTTAGGGTTAGGGTTAGGGGTTAGGGTTAGGGTTAGGTTAAGAGCAATCTGCCCACTTTTCAAAAGTGGTTTTTTGGACGTAAATTTTGAACGCAGAGGGGCAACCTCATACCGAGACCATCCTCGGATACCTTGGGACCAGGCGCATTGGCCGAAAAAGTTTCGTCCCCCTGGTGGCGATTGTGGGTACTGCAATCGCGATTTGAAAAGTTTGAAGCTCTGTAACTCCCCAACGCAGAGGGGCAACACAATTCCAAGCAGTGCCTGTTGTAGCCCTTGGCCAGGACTACATGCTCACCAATTTTTAGCCATTTCCGAGTAACTTTTTTTAACATGGAAAAACAGGTTTTTTGGGAATAACGTCTGGTAGGGGAGGGGCAACTGCACAAGATTTTTAACCAAGATACTAGGCGTGGGGACGGATCAGAATCCGTTGAAATTTTGGTTCTATGTTGTTTCTATCCCGAGTTATGGCCGATTTGGTCTGCGCATGCGCAGTAGTGTTTTGGCCCATAATATGTCTGTTGAAAGAGGGGCTCTTCCTGATTCCAAATCCGTTGAAAGTAGGTCTTTATGACCTTCCTATCAGAAGTTATGGCCAAATGAGTACAAGTGAAATTGTGTGAAAATTTGACTAAGTGTGGAGTCAAAAATACTTCCCACAGAAAGTGTCTAGGAGCACGTTCCAGGCCATTTTGAGTGGTCTGGTAATGGTCTGTGGTGAAGTTTTCTAAAAACCCTATGTAAAAGGTGGAATCGGAATGTGGAATTGGAAGTTGGAATGTGGAATCTGAATGTGGAATCTGAATGTGGAAGTGGAATCTGAATGTGGAATGTGGAATCTGAATGTGGAATTGGAATGTGGAATATGGAATCTGAATGTGGAATCTGAATGTGGAATCTGGAAGTGGAATGTGGAATGTGAAATTAGAAGGTAAAGTTGACATTTAAAGTGGCCTACTAGACTACTTTTGGGAAGGGCTTTCCTATGGTGCTACCCCCGAGGCTCTCCGAGCTTTCCTTCTTTGAGTTTCAAGTGTTATTATGTTTAAAAGTTCTGTATCTCCTGAACGGAAGGTCGTTAGGGTTAGGGTTAGGGTTAGGGTTAGGGTTAGGGTTAGGGTTAGGGTTAGGGTTAGGGTTAGGGTTAGGGTTAGGGTTAGGGTTAGGGTTAGGGGTTAGGTTAAGAGCAATCTGCCCACTTTTCAAAAGTGGTTTTTTGGACGTAAATTTTGAACGCAGAGGGGCAACCTCATACCGAGACCATCCTCGGATACCTTGGGACCAGGCGCATTGGGTTAGGGTTAGGGTTAGGGTTAGGGTTAGGGTTAGGGTTAGGGTTAGGGTTAGGGGTTAGGGTTAGGGTTAGGGTTAGGGTTAGGGTTAGGGTTAGGGTTAGGGTTAGGGTTAGGGTTAGGGGTTAGGGTTAGGGTTAGGTTAAGAGCAATCTGCCCACTTTTCAAAAGTAGGGTTAGGGTTAGGGTTAGGGTTAGGGTTAGGGTTAGGGTTAGGGTTAGGGTTAGGGTTAGGGTTAGGGTTAGGGTTAGGGTTAGGGTTAGGGTTAGGTTAAGAGCAATCTGCCCACTTTTCAAAAGTGGTTTTTTGGACGTAAATTTTGAACGCAGAGGGGCAACCTCATACCGAGACCATCCTCGGATACCTTGGGACCAGGCGCATTGGCCGAAAAAGTTTCGTCCCCCTGGTGGCGATTGTGGGTACTGCAATCGCGATTTGAAAAGTTTGAAGCTCTGTAACTCCCCAACGCAGAGGGGCAACACAATTCCAAGCAGTGCCTGTTGTAGCCCTTGGCCAGGACTACATGCTCACCAATTTTTAGCCATTTCCGAGTAACTTTTTTTAACATGGAAAAACAGGTTTTTTGGGAATAACGTCTGGTAGGGGAGGGGCAACTGCACAAGATTTTTAACCAAGATACTAGGCGTGGGGACGGATCAGAATCCGTTGAAATTTTGGTTCTATGTTGTTTCTATCCCGAGTTATGGCCGATTTGGTCTGCGCATGCGCAGTAGTGTTTTGGCCCATAATATGTCTGTTGAAAGAGGGGCTCTTCCTGATTCCAAATCCGTTGAAAGTAGGTCTTTATGACCTTCCTATCAGAAGTTATGGCCAAATGAGTACAAGTGAAATTGTGTGAAAATTTGACTAAGTGTGGAGTCAAAAATACTTCCCACAGAAAGTGTCTAGGAGCACGTTCCAGGCCATTTTGAGTGGTCTGGTAATGGTCTGTGGTGAAGTTTTCTAAAAACCCTATGTAAAAGGTGGAATCGGAATGTGGAATTGGAAGTTGGAATGTGGAATCTGAATGTGGAATCTGAATGTGGAAGTGGAATCTGAATGTGGAATGTGGAATCTGAATGTGGAATTGGAATGTGGAATATGGAATCTGAATGTGGAATCTGAATGTGGAATCTGGAAGTGGAATGTGGAATGTGAAATTAGAAGGTAAAGTTGACATTTAAAGTGGCCTACTAGACTACTTTTGGGAAGGGCTTTCCTATGGTGCTACCCCCGAGGCTCTCCGAGCTTTCCTTCTTTGAGTTTCAAGTGTTATTATGTTTAAAAGTTCTGTATCTCCTGAACGGAAGGTCGTTAGGGTTAGGGTTAGGGTTAGGGTTAGGGTTAGGGTTAGGGTTAGGGTTAGGGTTAGGGTTAGGGTTAGGGTTAGGGTTAGGGGTTAGGGTTAGGGTTAGGGTTAGGGTTAGGGTTAGGGTTAGGGTTAGGGTTAGGGTTAGGGGTTAGGTTAAGAGCAATCTGCCCACTTTTCAAAAGTGGTTTTTTGGACGTAAATTTTGAACGCAGAGGGGCAACCTCATACCGAGACCATCCTCGGATACCTTGGGACCAGGCGCATTGGGTTAGGGTTAGGGTTAGGGTTAGGGTTAGGGTTAGGGTTAGGGTTAGGGTTAGGGGTTAGGGTTAGGGTTAGGGTTAGGGTTAGGGTTAGGGTTAGGGTTAGGGTTAGGGTTAGGGTTAGGGGTTAGGGTTAGGGTTAGGTTAAGAGCAATCTGCCCACTTTTCAAAAGTAGGGTTAGGGTTAGGGTTAGGGTTAGGGTTAGGGTTAGGGTTAGGGTTAGGGTTAGGGTTAGGGTTAGGGTTAGGGTTAGGGTTAGGGTTAGGGTTAGGGTTAGGGTTAGGGTTAGGGTTAGGGTTAGGGTTAGGGTTAGGGTTAGGGTTAGGGTTAGGGTTAGGGTTAGGGTTAGGGTTAGGGTTAGGGTTAGGGTTAGGGTTAGGATAAGGGGGTTTTAACCAGGATGGCCCAAAGGGCCATCGTCAAATAACTCTCCTTGAAAAGGTAAAGTTGACATTTAAAGTGGCCTACTAGACTAATTTTGGGATGGGCTTTCCAATGGTGCTACCCCCGAGGCTCTAGGAGCTTTGGTTTCCGAGTTATGAGTGTTTTTATGTTTAAAAGTTCTGTATCTCCTGAACGGAAGGTCGTAGAGACTCGGGGACAACTCCAGTGTGTTCAGCGTGGCGGAATTATGTCTGACGGAACTTGGTTTCAAGTCTCTAGGACCTACGGTTCTGGAGTTATAAGCGAAAACGTCGGCCCAATGGGAATGAATGGGCGT
The DNA here is from genome assembly GCA_949357725.1 of Hyperoplus immaculatus. Taxonomy (NCBI): domain Eukaryota; kingdom Metazoa; phylum Chordata; class Actinopteri; order Uranoscopiformes; family Ammodytidae; genus Hyperoplus; species Hyperoplus immaculatus. Next base: position 36,863 of record CASHTC010000755.1, on the reverse strand, counting down.
CATTGAAAATATCTCTAAGTGTTGAGTCCAAAAAAAAAAAGTTCCCCCAGGAAGTGTCTATGAGCACGTTTCAGGCCATTTCGAGTGGTCTGGTAATGGTCTGTAGTGAAGTTTTCTAAAAACCCTATGTAAAAAGTTGGAATCTGAATGTGGAATCTGAATGTGGAATGTGGAATCTGAATGTGGAATCTGAATGTGGAATGTGGAATCGGAATGTGGAATCTGAATGTGGAATCGGAATGTGGAATCTGAATGTGGAATCTGAATGTGGAATGTGGAATCTGAATGTGGAATCTGAATGTGGAAGCTGAATGTGGAATGTGGAATCTGAATGTGGAAGCTGGGCTAGGATAAGGGGGTTTTAACCAGGGTTAGGGTTAGGGTTAGGGTTAGGGTTAGGGTTAGGGTTAGGGTTAGGGTTAGGGTTAGGGTTAGGGTTAGGGGTTAGGGTTAGGGTTAGGATAAGGGGGTTTTAACCAGGATGGCCCAAAGGGCCATTGTCAAATAACTCTCCTTGAAAAGGTAAAGTTGACATTTAAAGTGGCCTACTAGACTAATTTTGGGATGGGCTTTCCAATGGTGCTACCCCCGAGGCTCTAGGAGCTTTGGTTTCCGAGTTATGAGTGTTTTTATGTTTAAAAGTTCTGTATCTCCTGAACGGAAGGTCGTAGAGACTCGGGGACAACTCCAGTGTGTTCAGCGTGGCGGAATTATGTCTGACGGAACTTGGTTTCAAGTCTCTAGGACCTACGGTTCTGGAGTTATAAGCGAAAACGTCGGCCCAATGGGAATGAATGGGCGTCATTGAAAATATCTCTAAGTGTTGAGTCCAAAAAAAAAAAGTTCCCCCAGGAAGTGTCTATGAGCACGTTTCAGGCCATTTCGAGTGGTCTGGTAATGGTCTGTAGTGAAGTTTTCTAAAAACCCTATGTAAAAAGTTGGAATCTGAATGTGGAATCTGAATGTGGAATGTGGAATCTGAATGTGGAATCTGAATGTGGAATGTGGAATCGGAATGTGGAATCTGAATGTGGAATCGGAATGTGGAATCTGAATGTGGAATCTGAATGTGGAATGTGGAATCTGAATGTGGAATCTGAATGTGGAAGCTGAATGTGGAATGTGGAATCTGAATGTGGAAGCTGGGCTAGGATAAGGGGGTTTTAACCAGGGTTAGGGTTAGGGTTAGGGTTAGGGTTAGGTAGTTAGAGCTATCACGATGACCCCCCCCACCTCATCCAACGACTGGGCAGTTGAACTGGGGAGCCAAAGGTAATGCACGGACCAACGCACGTTATCTGCAGCTACTCATTCCATATTACCCAGCGTGATTTGTTACTGACTTAGGTTTGCCCTAAAAAGGGTTCTGTATTTCAGGTCTTAGAATTTATCCAGAGTAATTAGTTATATGACTTCGGATTGCCCTAAAAAGGGTTCTGTTTTTCAGGTCTTTAGAATTTGTCCAGAGTGATTTGTTCTTGGATTTTTCTTCTTTTTCTGGTCTTTAGTATTTATATAGAGTGCTTAGTTACATGACTTCGGATTGCCCTAAAAAGGGGTTCTGTATTTCAGGTCTTTTGGATTTATCCAGAGTGATTTGTTACTTGACTTAGGTTATTCTTTTGCCCTAGAAAGGGTTCTGTATTTCAGGACTTCGAATTGCCCTAAAAAGGGTTCTGTATTTCAGGTCTTTTTAGAATTTAATCAGCGTGATGACTTCGGATTGCCCTAAAAAGGGTTATGTATTTCCGGTCTTTTGAATTTATCCAGAGTGATTCGTTACTTGACTTAGGTTATTCTTTTGCCCTAAAAAGGGTTCTGTATTTCAGGACTTAAAATTGCCCTAGAAAGGGTTCTGTATTTCAGGTCTTCTAAGAATTTAACCAGAGTGATTAGTTACATGACTTCGGATTGCCCTGGAAAGGGTTCTGTATTTCCGGTCTTTTGAATTTATCCAGAGTGATTCGTTACTTGACTTAGGTTATTCTTTTGCCCTAAAAAGGGTTCTGTATTTCAGGACTTAAAATTGCCCTAGAAAGGGTTCTGTATTTCAGGTCTTCTAAGAATTTAACCAGAGTGATTAGTTACATGACTTCGGATTGCCCTGGAAAGGGTTCTGTATTTCAGGTCTTTTGAGTATTTTTACTCTAGGTTTGAATAAACGTGTTTAAATAACTAGTTATTTTTGTGGATAAATCCTAAATTTAGGGATACATTTCATCAGTAGTGGACCTCGGAATCACAGAGTGTTTCGGCCATTTATCACCAGACACTCTCCTCCGAGGGAGGCCCCCCCCGTGGTGATCAAATCACGGGGTGTATCCGGTTTTATGCCAATTGTATTCTAAAATTCCTAGTTTTTGATCTACCCATACCGGGTTTCGGTAGGAACTTTGAGAGAATAAATTTTGAAGTAGAATCCTGTCAGCATTTATTGGATAGAATTGGTCGTTAGCGGGTTTGTTATTTCAGAGTGGTTAGGGTTAGGCAAAGTTCGGCGACTAGGGTTAGGATAAGAGGTTATGGTCGGGTTGTTATTGAGACGTCAGGGTTAGGTTTAGGTAAACGACGGCGGTTAGGGTTAGGATAAAGGTAGGGTTGTTATCGAGACGACCGGGTTAGGTTTAGGTAAAGGTCGACGGTTAGGGTTAGGGGTTAGGGTAAGGGTTAGGGTTAGGGGAGGGTTAGGGTTAGGGTTAGGGTTAGGGTTAGGGTTAGGGTCAGGGATTAGGGTTAGGGTTAGGGTCAGGGGTTAGGGTTAGGGGTTAGGGTTAGGGGTTAGGGTTAGGGTTAGGGTCAGGGTTAGGGTAAGGGTTAGGGTTAGGGTTAGGGAAGGGTTAGGGTTAGGGTTAGGGAAAGGGTTAGGGTTAGGGTCAGGAGTTAGGGTTAGGTTTAGGGTAGGGGTTAGGGTTAGGGTTCGGGAAAAGTCCGTGATTAGGGTTAGGATAAGGGTCTTGGTAAGGTTGTTGTAGAGACGCCGGGGTTAGGGTTAGGTAAAAGTCGGTGATTAGGGTTTGGATATAGGTCAGGTAAGGTTGTAATAAAGAAAATAAGAGATAAGAGAAAGGCCGCAGAGGTAGTGAGTAGTGCTGTGTATAGGACAATGTTACAGCGGTATACTCAGACCAGTGTCAGTCTTCCCATACTCCTGATATTAAGGAACGGTCCTAATAATAAAGGGTTAGGGTTAGGGTTAGGGTTAGGGTTAGGGTTAGGGTTAGGGTTAGGGTTAGGGTTAGGGTTAGGGTTAGGGTTAGGGTTAGGGTTAGGGTTAGGGTTAGGGTTAGGGTTAGGGGTTAGGGTTAGGGTTAGGGTTAGGGTTAGGGTTAGGGTTAGGGTTAGGGTTAGGGTTAGGGTTAGGTTAAGAGCAATCTGCGGGTTAGGGTTAGGGTTAGGGTTAGGGTTAGGGTTAGGGTTAGGGTTAGGGTTAGGGTTAGGGTTAGGGTTAGGGTTAGGGTTAGGGTTAGGGTTAGGGTTAGGGTTAGGGTTAGGGTTAGGGTTAGGGTTAGGGTTAGGGTTAGGGTTAGGGTTAGGGTTAGGGTTAGGGTTAGGGTTAGGGTTAGGGTTAGGGTTAGGGTTAGGGTTAGGGTTAGGGTTAGGGTTAGGGTTAGGGTTAGGGTTAGGGTTAGGGTTAGGGTTAGGGTTAGGGTTAGGGTTAGGGTTAGGGTTAGGGTTAGGATAAGGGGGTTTTAACCAGGATGGCCCAAAGGGCCATCGTCAAATAACTCTCCTTGAAAAGGTAAAGTTGACATTTAAAGTGGCCTACTAGACTAATTTTGGGATGGGCTTTCCAATGGTGCTACCCCCGAGGCTCTAGGAGCTTTGTTTTCCGAGTTATGAGTGTTTTTATGTTTAAAAGTTCTGTATCTCCTGAACGGAAGGTCGTAGAGACTCGGGGACAACTCCAGTGTGTTCAGCGTGGCGGAATTATGTCTGACGGAACTTGGTTTCAAGTCTCTAGGACCTACGGTTCTGGAGTTATAAGCGAAAACGTCGGCCCAATGGGAATGAATGGGCGTCATTGAAAATATCTCTAAGTGTTGAGTCCAAAAAAAAAAAGTTCCCCCAGGAAGTGTCTATGAGCACGTTTCAGGCCATTTCGAGTGGTCTGGTAATGGTCTGTAGTGAAGTTTTCTAAAAACCCTATGTAAAAAGTTGGAATCTGAATGTGGAATCTGAATGTGGAATGTGGAATCTGAATGTGGAATCTGAATGTGGAATGTGGAATCTGAATGTGGAATCTGAATGTGGAATCTGAATGTGGAATGTGGAATCTGAATGTGGAATCTGAATGTGGAAGCTGAATGTGGAAGCTGAATGTGGAATGTGGAATCTGAATGTGGAAGCTGGGCTAGGATAAGGG